>JAODJW010000040.1:11370487-11409226 GCA_026777045.1 Hyperopisus bebe | reverse complement strand
CACTCGTCTTTCATCCCTCGTTCTCTCCCATTGACTTCAAGGCATTTCAGTCAAAGTTTTCCTACTCGGCCAATGTTCATGCCATAGCAAAACGACTTCGTATTCAACCTCAAGCCTCATCACCCAGCACCTTAAGACCACCATAGCAACCACCTAGCAACGCCTCGCAACACCCTAGCAACCGCCTAGAAACCACCCACAGACCAGCCACTTCATTAGATGTGCCAGCTGGACCAGGGACAGTAGAATAGGCCCATCTCAAAATTTCTTCAGGAATTTTCGTTTCTAATTATTTAGTGCTGTGCATAGATTTGTAATTTATGTGCCTGTGACCATTGTTTAAAATTACATGTAACATAGATAATGACATAACAACACTGTCACATATAACCTTAAATAGAAAAGTTACTGATACTGACTTAATGGCATGGGTGACATTTACAATTATCCATTTCAAAGTCACAATTAGAAGTCTATTGTGCACAAGTCCATAGAGGTCACAGTAAACACACTTGAACCATAACATGCTTCAAGTGCTTTTGTCTTTTGGCTATACATGTAAATTCATTGGTCATTTTTGCATTTTGCGCTTTAAAGCCGGTATACTTATAAGTTTAAAGGAGAACCTAAGGATTTGCAGGGGAAAATAATCCTGCAGGTAATCCTGCATGGTAAATGTAATTACTGAATTATCCCTGTCCACTAGCTTGAGCTGTCATTTAAAAAGCCGGCTTTTATCGTTCAGAAACTCCCAAACCAAAAACAATGTTTCAGATGTTCATCAGACTAAGTGGGTCAAGATCCTCAGCTACAGCTTGGCGCCACGTCTGATTAAAGCTGCACTTTGAAACCTCTCAGCCTGAGCTGACTGAGGGCTTGTTTTTACAGCAGGTTGCAAAGGCCCAGCCCCGTCTCTCAGGGTGAGCTTAATTAACATTCATTTGTACAAAACATCAGGCGGTCTCAGCGGCAAGAGAGGATGCCATTTTTTTATGTATCTGCTCTCCAAAAAACAACTGTGTACAACATATTGTCATATAGTGTCCAGAAAACAGTATTTTAGAAGGCAGACAATTTATTATTAATATCTTCTGCTTGCCTGGATGAAACAGAGTAAGACTAAGGTAATACTGAATAAAATGAAGAAGTAGAATTCCTTCTTATATTAACAGGTCTGAAAACCCCTGATGATTTAAATAGCTCTGTCTATATACTGTACACTTGATTTCAAAGCCCTAAGTAATTAATACTCCAAAGTTGCCCTCTAACACCAACATGCTGATATCAATGAGGTTAATATCTTTCATTGGCCTAGCTTCATTTGAATGTTCACAGATTTCTTTGGGAAGAAGTTCATGAAAAAATCCCTCAGGAACAATCACAAATAACAGGAAAAAAAACGTGAATAAGTAACATTGCTAAATGCATGCAAGGGCCATAGGCAGAAAAAAAGATTCACATGTAGAGCTGAAAGGGAAAGAATGACTATTGAAACTATAAGCTCGTGCTCTCTGTCTGCTTTCAGCTCAGACTTTACTATGACGACCAGAAAGAAACAGCACAAATGTGGCATGAAGGCACAATGTGAAATTAAGTGCTCAGTGCACATAATAATAAAAGGCAGTGGCTGGTGAAAACAATCTGCTCTCATGGCACAGGAAAAGGAAATCATTAGATGTACCATTTAATGCATAATAGTGCTGAGTCCCAAATGTAAAAGATCCAAAATCATTCATTCTAACTTCTGAAGTTATGTTTGAAGCATTACGCAAAGCGTAATGGGCTCAAGTTGATTCCAATACCAAGGAATCATGGGACAGGATACCTGCCACCACACTAGATTGCTACAGCTTGTCTGAGAGGCAACAGAGTGAAACAGACTGGGGCCAACAGGTCTTTGGCACATCCATTAGTGCATCTCATTGCATGATTCAACATTTCTTAATGTCACGCCGTTAGCTTACAAGAAACCACAGGCTCGGGCAGTAGCTAAAGGAATAGAACCTCTTTATTCAAACTTGTATTAGATGCTCCAATCCCCTGTGTGTATAATTATTTTTTTTTATGGAGATACAAAATTCATTGGTGATTCTTGTCTATGCGAAGAGTCTCGCGAGTATCAAGACAAAATTTTGGCTTCTCAATAACTGAAAACATTGCAGATTGTTCAGCTCAAGAACCAGTCTCCGCCATCATTTTCCTGCATTTGAAAACCAAGATGTTGTATTGTACATTCGGAAAGAGATGTGTAGACACCATTTATTTGTGTTTGTCAGGGCCATTACTTACCGTTCGCGTTATTGCGTGTCATGGTGATTCATGCGGTAGGACAAATCAGCCAAAGGCCTTCACCAAACGATATGGCTGCATATATTGTAGATCTATCTTTGTCAGAATAATTGTATTTATAAACATGCACATTCACAGAATCAGGCCTTCTGGTATGAATATAATAGTCAATCTGTTATCATCATATTTGAAAAACCCAGTGCTTTAGTTTTAAGAAGGAAAATGAGTGAAAAAAATCTTAATTAGGCTACTCAGCAAAAACAAGAGCCCCAATAATGAATGACTGGGCAAGTTTTAATCCCCTTACCTGATGCCATTCCTTTCTAAACAACAGTAGGGCATTGAGGGATTGGGGGATAAAAATGCCTTTTAAAAGTTGTGCCAAGAAACATGGCTGACCAATAAGGTTTAGGCAGATTTGGGCCTGTTAAGTCTGGCATGTTGATGGGGGGGCTTTGATGGGGGGGCTTTCACGGCGTGCCCCAGGCAGAGGGTGCAGCCTCAGGTTCACCATGCAGTCAGGGACCTGTTTTGTTGTGAGAGTTGGGGCAGCTGTAACAATGGCGAGATCATAGGAAGACAAACACTGAGTTGGGCGGGGGGGGGGGGCAGCGACGGGCTTTGCCTAAAAGAGCCCGATGCCTTGGAAGCACTTGGATAAAACTAGCAGGCCTTTCCCACAGCCATCCTTAAAGCTGTAAGCCACCCCCTTACGCAACATTAGGGTTATTCGCATGCAGATTTTGTTACATTTAAAGGGAGTTTTAAATTGAACATATTCTTCAATGATGGCTGAAGACTTCCTTCATGTTTTTACACTGACAACATCCTGAGTCATAATGCTTCTTCTGAAGCATGATAAAAGCTAACCGTGGTATTAGACGTGACTCGAGTCCCATCCAGGGCGTACCCTAGCGTCGCTAGAAGCACCATGTTAGGTGAGGTTTGAGTTTTCCAGAAGAGAAAACCCTCAGATCATGGAAACATCACTTATACCATGCTGAGGCGCATCAAACACCAAATTAATATGCCACACTAAGGTGATGGCTAGATCTTTATAGTAAAAGCCACTGATAACTCCGACATTTTCCCTTTTAAGCTTGGGCGTAAATTATAGGGGGGGTGAGGGGGTTTTAACCCCCCCCCCCCAATAATCACAAGCAGCCAATATGATCCCTGGACCATCTTAAATGGATGGAGATCTCAACCCTCCAGTGCTCAGCCCAAAGTGATGCCCTTGCTTTTAAGGGTCCCACTTCTAACAATAACAATAACAATACATTTTATTTACATAGTGCTTTTCAGGATCTCAAAGACGCTTGCATAGAATAAAGTAAACACAACGAAACAACAAACTGGAGCATCTAAAACAACTTCTATTCAAGCACAAGTGGTTTTCTTTACTCGGAAGCTAACCAAAGTGTACATACTACTAAGATACTACTAAATCCCCTTATCTGTGTGTTTGTCATCCACAATCCTCAGTGCAGTCCAGTCATTTTGAAACCCACTGAGCGCATTACGACAGACATGAATCATCACCAGGAAACATCTACTTTACCATAGCAGCTTTATTATTTGTATCATTTCCTATTTATTTTTTAGTATAGTTATTATTTATCAAGCACGTTTCACAGTGACAGCAGGTTAAATGCTGCTGAGACAAGTCACCCAGCGATATGTCTGGCTTTCTGCTCTGTCTTTGGACTCCTGATCATCGCATGAATGTTTTAAAGTTAATTTCTTATGTTACCATTCACCCTTAAGACAGAATTGGAGCTTAATTGATTAACTTCAATTTAATTAAGTTTTAAGGAGCCGCTGTTCTCTGGCTTCCCATGAATTAATACTGCTTATTAAAAGTACGAAATACAGGTATAATATGTCATTTATATCAATTTGTTTCGATATCAACATAAGACAACTTCCTGATATTGGGGACTCATTCCCCACAACCCAGACCAGAGTGAACAGTTACAGGAAGAGTGGATTGATGGCTCAACATTTATCAACTCCAGAAAGAATGTTTCATATGTACAATTTTAATTCACCTCACCAATGGGCTGGAAACACAACATATTTTCAGTTATTTCTTAAATTCCAAAGGTATTTAATAAATTCCAAAGCAAGGATTACATTAATCTCCCAACACTGCAATATTTGAAAAAGCAAAGCTTGCTGTTTGACTATGTAGTATAAATTAGGTAAACTTATATTCAATTAAATCATGCTCCCCAATACGGCATGTTTTGAAATATGAATTTGCTCCGATGCAATTGATATCTTTGAAAAGAATTATAGTATGATGTTTGCGTTTGTTTATGTGTGATATTGTATACGAGACACACCAGCTGTCTGTATCACAGTGCTGGATTTCTTGCTTAGCTGGATAACTTTTTAAGGAACCCCAGACTTTAATTTGTTACCTTACATTCAGCCCAGACTACCTTAATTTCAACAAGTTATCCAGCTAAGCAAGAAGTCCTGATTCGTGATATAGGCCTTCGTCGAACGAAGAGAACACAAACCAACTGAACCGAATCACGTAGCACAAACTGAACACACACACGCCACTTACGGTATCAGCTCACTGCTTACATTATCCTACAAGTGTTTGGTTTGCTATTGATCCAGCATTTGTTTACTTTTATAATCTAAAAACGCTCATTTGACACCCCATAACCTGTCTAAGCGGCCTGGTTCAAACATGCCAAGCTGCCTGTATAAAATGAAGGTTTTGTGTATTGAAGAGACGCTCAAAGTATTTAAGGGCTTTGAACAGAATGAAAGGACAAGTGACATCGTGAGAACAGCAGGCAGCAGAGACAATGGCACGGAAATTAAAGAAAGTTCTATAGCTGGAATAACTTCAAGTGCTGCAGTGTGCCCCCTCCCCCACAGACAGCAGGCTTCCGACACCCACCACCGGGGGGGGTGGTGGTGAAGTGCCATATATACTGCAGGATTTATCTATTCATTAGGTATTTATTACTTATAACACTGTTCTATCATTCTGCTCAGGTCCCTGCCTTTTTCTATGTGTTACTTACGAAGTTCTGCCCTTTAATGTACAGGCTAACCCAGGCTGAAACCCAGGGGCCTCGGCTTAAAAGGGGCCTCAACTAACCTTAATAAAATAGTAAATCTAGAAGTAGAGGATCTTCCATGTCCCTTTCATGGACATTTCTACCATTGTAGGGCCTCCGACTATGCCAATGTGCCTCCGGTCATAATCAGCACGAATTTGATAACCACGGGATCTTTTACAAAGATGTTGCAGGAGAATGTCCAGTAATTACATTGTGTATGGTACGGAATGCTGCACAGTTATACAACTACAGACCAGAAAAATCATAGAATTCGTTTTACGACTTGCCAAGGAGGTGCTTATCGTGTCAATCCATTCAGCGGATTTTGTAATGCCTTTGCACGCCATTCTTCTGGGTATCATTTTTTGGACATTGTTGATTCCACAGTTGCAAGAAACATTACTGACTGTGTAAATGAGTCTGTGAATAAGTATGACATTCCATAAGTATTAGTAACCTGCGAGACAGTTAGACAGAGTGACACTGCTGTTAGGATGACTGGAGGCCTGCAGTCAGAGATGGAGGAATCCAGCTTCCAAATGAGAACGTTAACAATGCCCTTATCAAAAGAGAAGAGAAAACACACCTCTATGACAGTCTTAAACCCTAAACTCCAGTTATGAGCAATACAATAAGGCTTATTTTATTTTTCAATCCACAAAATCTTTGACTTCCACATGCATTTGTATTCTGTAAGACATAGCAAACTTGACAGGAAACGATTTACATTTTGGAAATGAATTCCTTTTGCTACAGATAATAGGAATTAATTGTCTTCAGTCAACAAGTACTGTCTTTTTCAGAGTTTGCCTGTACTGAATGGGAAGATACCACTCTCTGGCTGCAACTATCTATATCGTAAAAATATTACCGTATTTCCTCCAGCGCCCTTCTTGTATTCCTGTATTCATTCTCTAATGCAAAAAGCGTTAGCTGCCCAGAAGGGGACTGGCGAATCGCCAGAGCGATCCGATTTCCAGCTGAAAGGTGTCACAGAAAGCCAGACGCCAGGATGCAACAGAGCCACGCAGAAGACCCTCCACTAATTCATTTCCTTTGTTGAGAGGCCTGGAAAATTCATTAAAGGGCTGCTCTTTCCCCTGCCTGCTGAGCAGAAGTAACAGCTGTCAGCTCCCCTCACCTGGCACACAATCATCCCTCTCTCAGATGAGATTCAGTCCAGGAGACTGAGAACGAGCCCTTTGACACACACACACAGGGACACGGATATGGACACACACAGACACAGACACACACGAACACAGACACATACAGACACACACAAACTCACACACATACACGTGAAAAATTCTGAAAGCTGGCAGGTAGCCAGGAAGCCGGACTCAGAGTGTCTGGGATCATTTAAAAAAATCCTATGTTAATGATGGAAAAAATATGTTGTATTTTTTTTTTTATTTATTTTTTGCATTTATTTTAACCCAGGTTTTAAAAACCTGCTTCTAAGATTTGAGAATTCCATGTAAGAATTACATTTTTAGTATTGATATTCTGCCAGAATTTTCTCAGTCCTCTATTAATGTAACTTGAATATTTAATAAGATTTTTTTTACCTTTACATTTTAAATGAATTCTGTGGGATGGAGATTTAAATTAAATTCACTTTCCAGCCTGGAAAGCAGCTAAGAGAACATGATGCGTGCAGCACAACACGGCGATGGCAGAAGCGTGCTCAGCTAGCTTGTAGATAATTTCACCTGAATTTCGCAGCTTTTATCACATTCAATGACCGTTTTCTGTGGAAGACAAAACTCATCATGCAGAAACGCCCTTTACACACAAGCACACTGTGAGAATAAACACGTATCAGCAGAATAAAAGCACAGAGAAGGTTCCACCCACGACCCTGAATAGTACAAGCAGTGTTGGAAAATGGATAGATAGATGAATGCAGAGCAGTGCTCATCACACAATGTAAATACACACAGATGCACGTACAGGAGAGCATTTCAGGCTCGGGGGGGGGGGGGGGGGGGGGAATTATTGCGGTCCGAAGTGAGGCGGACCGTTCGGGAAGCGTCCTCCCCCGGCTGGCCATCTGCTTGGGAAACGCTCCATTCCTGACCTGTAACTGGGAATCGCACGGGGGCTGGCCTGCTGCCATCACTGCAGCAGTGCTCCAGCTCAGCTGGGCCCACTTGCGTGCTGGTTTTTAAAACAGTGAACGCGCCTCCCTGCACATCAGCTCATCACTGCGCTCACTGCCTTCACTGGAGCCATTAAGCTACCCGGGTTCGGCTTTATCGTCGAGATGAATGAAAAAGACATTTTTAAAACGATCTGACGTGCTTCTCTTACATTCCTATAGTCCATGAAAGTAATGAAGTGGGGGGGGGGTGTTCTTACACTTTATTCATGTGCCTTACAAGAGTACTTTCAAAGTAGAATGGGTTATGTAACACATACAATACTTTATGCCAGAGAGCTGTGCTTCTGGCTAGCGTCAGGTTACCGTCAGCCATGCCAGATTTTGGCGTGGAAGCTAAAATTAGACGGGCGAGTTGAAAATGGGCCAGTGCATCTCTAGGGTGTATATCCTAAAATACGGGATGTCATAATTATTTGATTTTTTTTCCCATTTCTTCTTTTAAAAAATGAACAGATCTACTGAAAAATGCTATTTTTGTGACACTTTCAATTTTTAGAATTAAACAGTTTAAATATATGAATGGTGATGCATTTAAAATCTTAATTAAAATTACTACCGTTGGCTCTGATTTGTAACAACAGCAGGTTACTGTCCTGCGCTTAAGATACTCAGACTGTGGATATTGATGGAACATGTTTCATATATTATAGAGAAAGTTCTAAAAATGATTCATATCTGTCGTTCCATCAGTTGGGTTGTAAGCAGTTTCTGCAATACATGATAATTATTATGCATTATATCAGTTGGATGAATCACGACCAATGTCGCAGACCACCAGGGTGGAAAAGTAAGAGCTTGGAGAGCTGTGAAAGATAAATTTACTTTGTGTCCAAACGTGTTCTAGGACAGTTTTAAGCCCCAGACCAGAAATTGTTTTACATTGCCCCTTTACAGAGATTAAATGAAAATAAAAATGTGGGAGGGTTTCATGGGGATACCAAGAAATGCCAAAAAGTAGACTTTCTGTGGAAATCGTCAAGTGCACTTGCTGTGGTTCAGCTTCCTGCCAGAATGCTTGCCAGTTCCAAGTACATCAATCCTGAACCAAGGTCAGAACCCAGAACGTCAGCGGACTGGATCTCCCATGAAGCGTGGCAGCCCGTCCGACACATATGCTGCATTTTATTGCACATTTTTGTTCTTATTGCCAATTAATAACCAGTTAATCATTTGCATTTGTTACATTACCATTTGCAGGGGCTCAAGGGACCTAATTTAACCCGGGGACCTGACTACTCCCAGAGAAAGAAAAAAAAATCCACTAATTTCTAAGGTATATCCTTCACAGGGCCAATGTTATTGGACAGATAAATGTCTGCACCTACATGTTAACTGTCAATCAAACGACACAAGAAACGTGTGGACATGGTCTACCACCGGCTGGGCCGTCGGCACCTGAACCACCAGAACTAGGCACAAGGCCATGGAGAGCCATTAGTCACATCCTCTCGACATAGTTTGCCAACAGAAGCCGCTCTCTCCAGTCCATCTCTCAGTGAGTAGAAGCTTAAATGTCTTTGCACGGTTCGTACCAATGGCGAAAGGAGCAGTGTGATACAGCGAGCAGAGCAGACGGGCTTATCTCTGATTGTCAACTCCAAAAGGATGATTTCTGACGCCTCTCTTCTATTGCTAGACTGTGCTAATCACACCCACATGGCATTCCTCATAGTTCTCCAGCAGCCTCTCTTACTTATTAGTGCCCAGCTGGATAAATGCGGGTCGGAATGAGAAAAAGGCAGATTTTGCATTAAACCAAATCATTGTGACATAATAGAATGTCAATGCTGGATGTAGGTCTATTTATTATAAATTTGTAATTAAAGAAGGCATCTACAATCCTTGTTTTACAGATAGAACTGTACGTAAAATTCTGATTAACAATAAACCAATATGCCCGAGTGGCACACTGAGAGGGTAATTACAGTATCTGGTGACAATTTAATAAGTGCTTTAGAGACAAACGGCTTGAAACATTTTTTTTAATTGCTTGTCTTTGAAACTCCTTGTCAGAATTCACTTAGCGTTGTACTGTGCTTTACTCGCTGAAATAAGAAACCAATGTGTCCAGGAAATAATTCCAGAGGAAAAACTGAGTTTGTTCCTGGGTTTATGATGACCTAAAAATTCAGTTGTGGTATTTTTTTCCTTTACACTTTCTTTCTTCAGACAACTTGAGCAGTGAATTATATCTGTACTCATAGACTCCTATGGGAATAGCTGTTACATCTCTGCATACATCTGCACAAAGATTACCATATGGCTGGAAAAGTCCATTTGCTTGTGCTTACAAAGGATCCACAGGGACTGTAATGTTTGGTCTCCAATAATAATGTACTACAATACAAAGAAGGATGTTTCCACATGGTAAATAATGACTAAAAGGATGTTGTTACGTTTGAATGTTGCTGACTGGATACCAAATGACCTTTCATAAATTCCTGCCATTCCTAAGGGATACAAGCTGCATTTTCAACTTAGCTTTGACTATGAATGCAAATTAGAAATTAGAACAATAGGGAATAACTAAAGTCTATGATTATTATGTTTCCACATAATTACAATACCCTCAGTACCATGCATGTTATTAAGGAAAGGACAGCGATCACATGGACGATACAGAGAATCACCATCTTCTGAATTACTGGAATGTTAAAAACGAAAAAATGTGTGGTCTTATCAAGACGTGGCAACCTTCCCCATCAGTAAATGTTTCTAACTGAACAATTCTGTGTATTGAATCATTAATAAATGATGTAACTGTAGTACGGGCAGGTACTGTATGGCTCCTTGCACAACAAATATAAATTATGAATGAATTTCATGAGTGGTAGAGCAACGGAGACATGGGGGAAGTTAGCTAGCTTTCCCCCACAAAGAACAATGAACTGAGCCATCGAAATTACATGTCAATGATCAGGTGATGACAACATCAAAACAGGAAGTGAAATGCTTCCTGGGAAAACAAAGAGGGCCAGAGGCTGTGCACTAAGAATGGAATGAAACACTTCGCAATCAGCTTCTTCCAGTATTTTCTCCATTCCTTGCATTTCCCCGGAATAACAACATGGTGTGTCTTCAGTCATCGGTCAGAGCTGTGAAATATTATTCGAAACCACATCCTAACTTTATTCCAGTTTGCTCCGAGTCCCTGCTGTTCACCGAATCTGATCCAATACTTGCCACCACACAAAATCTTGCAGTAATCATATAATCAATTGATCTAACCTGCAATCAATTGATCTAACCAAGCATGAAATGAAAAATATCAGCAGCATATCTATTATTTTACAGAAAATGTTAGATTTTTAGAAATACTTAACTGAAAAATATTGGCATTATAATTGGTGCTTTATTATAAACAGCATAATAAAACATCAAAGATATTCGAAGTGACATTATTTAGACAGCTAATGAATGAAGGTATATACATTCATAAAGACAGAGCAGCCCGGAACTCGATAAGTGACTAGATGATGGAAGATGGATGGAAATACATTGATTTCGTAAAAAGCACATAAATTCCTCATAATCTGGGATCTGCTGTGCTGATAGTTTGACTAATTAGCCTTGTCAGATCAAAAAGTATGTATGAGACCACAAACATCAATTAGTAGTCAATTTGTGGCATTTGAGTAGAGTAACTCTGGTAACGTAATTTGAAAAGGAGTCTGCTCCTCCTCTAGTATATAAATGCTACTGATAAGATGCCTATTATGACTGTAGTGTAATCTTTTGGCAGGAAGTATTATAATCTTTCTGTGACGGGAATACATGCCTGGAAACCAAAATCCATTGCACTGTCTGTACCTCCCAGTGAGCTTATAAGCTATGCCTGTTCTGTAGTCCTTCTGCTACATTAAATCTAAAATTTCTGTCTTCATGCATTTCACTAGCTGTTCTATACATATATCTTTGTGTTAGTGTGTATATATGTCTTTATATGTGCAGCTGTAAATGAGTTATAGTGTATTTCCATATGAGCTCCCTGTCTGACATATACTCACCCTGACTGTTTGCATCAAAATCTGCTGATTCATTAAAATCTTCAGCGAATTGTGATTCCAGTGCTGCCAGTGGAATCTGCATAGATTCCGTCTTTGTTTCTTCTATTATTTGCACTTTGTAAATACGGTACCCAAAGCTCACTGTCATCATGTTTGTAAGGGTCAGGGGCAGAAGATCCAAGCGGCTGTGAAAATTTCCCCCCTAACCTTAACCCACAACAGTCCGCCAGCCTGAACGATAATGTAAAAAGCCTCCAACCAATTTTCAAACAAATATTACTGTACCGTATACTCTGCGTCTCACATTACTTTCCTACCAAGACCTTTTTGTATAGTATGCAAACCTTCTAAATTATGCCCCTGTATGTACAAAGTTACTACTGTATACACCAGGAACACTACGTCTTAGACCCATTATTAAACATGCCAAATTATTGTCACTGAAAACTTTTAAAGGCACTGCGAAGTCACAAAGACAGCTAACACATGAGTGAGGCTCGCTGCTGAGACAAAGATGAGAGCCGTACCCAAGCAGAGACTTTGAGTATTAAAAGACATAGTATGCACTTACAAAGACATAGTATGCACTTACAATAACAAGTATTATGTATTACTGATTTCTATATATTACATGATTTGATGAGATCCAAATCATTTTCAGTATTGTTTTTAGCTTCCATGTCATCAGTTTACACCCCTGATGCTGATCGCATACCTACGTAAAAAAGTGTATTCTACTGTACTGAATTGCGTAATGAATAGGCTAGAGGTTTGATTGTTCAATTGTAATACGCTAGAGACAGAAGCTTCATGCACTGCAGGTGCCCAATGGCAATGGTTTGATTATTATTTTTTGTTTTAGAACTGAAGCTGGAATTTAAATCTCCCTTTTTGAACTTATATGATTTTTTAGAAGGAATAATCAAACGTCATTTTTGGCTAACTGTGACAGCATTAATCCTCACCTATTTTAAGTCAATATTGCGTTTCCTATCAGAGCTTTTACATGCTGGTAGTTTGTATCAGTTCATTGTGAGTATTTTGAGTTCATTCAATACTGAGTATTTCTGCCTGTTACTTTGACTGGTAATTGCCATTATTGTTCTGACATTCTGCCTGTTTCTTCACTTTACAGTTTTGGATTCTGACTCTGGCATTGTTCTATCCTGTTCTGGTTTTCTGACTAACTTTCTGCAGATGACTTCTCAGATTCTGTTTCAGCTTTGGTGAATAAACAGCCATGGAACGCTCCCAGCATGGACCTCTGCCTGATCTGTTACAGTGGCTTTGCTTATCTTTGATGCTTCACCGTTAAAAAACATCCATCCATTGATCTTCCAACTGCTTATTCTGGTCAGTGTCAGGCCTATAGCCCAGGTAGCACTGGGCACAAGGATGGGGCAGCCAGTCCATCGCAGGGAGAACCCGTCTAGTTACGAGTCGGCTCGGGCAGTATCACGGAAATACTGTGGTATTTTGAGTATACCACAGAATTTTGGGTATACTGGGGTATTTTGATTAATGTCTCCCCCCAACCAGAAAATTTTACTGATATCTTGGGGCTGCAGGAGGAAACATCCAGAACTTAGAGAGAACGCGCAAGTGCTATATAGCAAGATGGGATTCGAACCCCAAACCTGGAGGTGCGAGGTGACAGCGCTACCCCCCCAAGTCACCATTCCACCCGCAAGCCAAACATTTAAAATTCATACAAACGTTACCATTTTTAGTGTTAATCTGGAATTCTTTCATAAGTCAGGTGTCCTTTGGTTTAAAAGTTGTCACCTGGCCAGAGCTACAGGCAGGAATTTGGCATCCTGCAGTTGTTTTTAAATCTTTTACATTCCAGGTCAAATGAACTGCGGCTGCATTGAGATTTCACACACTTTTCCAGTGTCATGCCCTGTCAGCTTCTTCTACATCAGCATTTAATCAATATTCATAATATTCATGAGAAATATCCACTAAAACGCTACAAGGTAAACATGGTAATGATGACACAAGGACAAATTATTATAAATATATGTGTAACTAGGCTGTACCTTGGGCTATGCTGTATTTGGGTTATAGTCTATGTTTCATGGTTACAGGTATCACAAACTGTATCTAAGCTCTAAAATATATAATCAAAGCCTTTGATTCTCCCATTGTGCCTTTTTTGCTTTCAAACGTGCACTTTTCCTGGGATAATTATATTTTTTGAAATATTACAAAGTGAGAAACTGTTCACAAGCAACTGGCTAAATTTGCCCTGGTAGGTGGAACCATGGTTTCCATGGCAACGCTGACCACTGCGGCATGAGCACTGCCCATATCTACTCCGGCCATTGAGCTGATATTACAGCAGAGGCCAAGAACAGCATGGCAGAGAAATACTGAGGGCCAAAAGTCCTGGCGGACCGAGGTTCACCTTTAACCTGGAAGATCACCATTCGGGAAAAAAAACACTCTTTAAGCCATACCAACATTTAATAGAAAAGGTGTATGTATTGTATTTGTATTTAAATGTTAGATAAAAATAAACGTGAAAATACTGGAAAAACTCAAGAAAAGGCTAGCCTTCTCATTGCATTATGACTATCTGAAGAATATGATACAAACAGAACTGAAGTCCACCTACCCTGCATCTCACATTTGCTAAAATAAACCATCAGCCCTCTCTGTGGGTTAAAAGTGATCATTCTGGACAGAAAAAATAACTAATAGTTATTAAAGGTGTCATCTCTTACACCCACATCTACATAAGTGTGAATAAAAAGCTTTTCATAACAAACAATAGAACCAAACACTTTTGAAAGAATATAGAAATCAGACTTCTTTATTTAATACTTCTGTTATGCGCATGTCTGATTTAAAGATATTATTTTGTTTCTTGAATTACTAGGGTTCCAAGCAGCATAACATACTGGAACCCTATTATGTTTTACTTTTATTAATTATTAATTATTTTTATTTTACCGGAGCAGTTTAGGGTGAGCTCCCCATCCTCAGGGTCTTGTACAATAAACCTACCAATTTTGTTTTCAATCTGATTCGATCCAATACTACATTTCCTGATCCTGATATATTGGTACAAACCCGACCATGACAGCGGTGCGGACGAATAAATTCCCTGAGTGAGGTGGGATCTTGACTGTCCCATTTTCCTAATTACTATGTGTCTGGGCCCCCAAAAGCACCCTCTCCTAATTGGCAGTCCTGAGGGCAGTAGTTCATGTCCTGCTTCCTATAGTAATAAAAGCATTTCAATGCCCAGGTAAAAGACAGTCAATATTTTAACGTTAGAATTGATTCTCAGAATGAAACATTCAGATAGAAAGAATCGAAATTACAGTATCGATCTGCTCATCCTTAGTTGTCACAATATACCCCTGCTGGGCTGGGTCTTCAATGGTTTAACAATACGGCCAAT
The DNA here is from genome assembly GCA_026777045.1 of Hyperopisus bebe. Lineage (NCBI taxonomy): Eukaryota > Metazoa > Chordata > Actinopteri > Osteoglossiformes > Mormyridae > Hyperopisus > Hyperopisus bebe. The sequence goes on along the minus strand of JAODJW010000040.1, from coordinate 11,394,262 downwards.
TCCCTTGGTTCAGTTGGCCCAGCTGTCCTATTTGTTATACAGTAACAAAAAGGTAAATTTCTGGCCCATTCTATGATTTCTATAACCTACCCATGATTTTCTGTGATTATACTGTATATTCTGGTGGTTGGGTGTCTACTGCACAATCATGGACTTGATTGTCTTAAACCACTCCGCTAATCACCACAAAATAATGAACGGAGGCTAAAATAGGAATTATATAACGTGACACCTGAGGAACACTGCACAGCCTAGAGTTTTTGCCATTCTGCCTAATGAGCACATTTCCCTGATAATAGTTTTGTCAGCTTAGCGCCTTGGAAAAGGTGGGTTGCGCTCGGTCACTGGGCATTCCGTCAGGCGTGATTAAAATGCACCTGAGGGCTGCCGTCGCTAAGGCGCTAATGAATCTTTAAAAAGACAATAAGTGATATATCTTGCCCAGCTGTAAATTTCTCTAGCAGAAGAGTATATTTAAATACTAGTTGACCGAACATAACCTTATGTTCAATATATATTTCTTTCTATCTTGAATTGAAAAGGATTAAATGTAAATCTCAGGTGCCCTCCATGTCTCAGCGCAACCAAACCTCATCCCAGTCTGTTCCACATATATGTTAGAAGTGTGAAACTGGTTGAGACAGGTGGAGCACGTCCTAGACTTGGATGATTCTGGAATGATCCCTGGGGGGTGTCCTGGCACGAACCAATGGCCTTGGATGGGGGACAGCTCTCTGTAAGCAGGTCACAAGACACCAATCGCATGAGCCCCATCTCTCTGGTTCTGGGTCTGAGCAATGTCTGCATACGTGTACTGTACGTGTTTTCCAACGGGAACAAGAGTATGTAGCAAACGGAGTGAAAGCTCTGATTTTCAGCCCAATCAATCATGCTAAAAAATGGGTTTTCATTTATTCACAATATATTGGTGGGCAGCATGTGGCTCAGTGAGTTGGAATTTTCATTGCTTTGGAAAAAAACATCTGCTAAATAAGGAAAATGTTAATTTATTCCTATTGTCATTACGCCAGGTACATATTTCAAAAACTCTCGTGTGAAAAATACCATTAGTTGCTTATAAGACGCTCCTTGACTTACAATGAGGTTACATGCAGATGAACCTATCGTAAGTTGATAATATCACAAGTCGCACATGAATATAATATACTCGGCGACAAAGAAAGTTAAGCACTCAGAAGTAATGGTCCGATTTGGATGTAATTTGATACATGTGCCGACCAGTGATGGGCATGTAAATGATTTGATTTGCAAGGAGCTGGTACATCTAGTCACCAGACACAGAGGATGCCACACCGACGCATTAGAGAGCATTACCAGCACTTGAGGGAGTTTGGTAGGGGTCAAATTGTAGGTTTGCATGAGGCCGGATGGTCGTATTGTGCCAATGCCCGGCATGTGGGGCATGCAGATGTCACACAGTCGCCCAGTGATGGGCGCGTGAGGGCACCCGTCGCCCAAGACAGACCACACCAAGGGAGGATCACTCTCTACAGCACCCCGTGTCATCCCACTTCTGAGAATCAATTCTAATGCCTCGATGACTGACTTCAGCCAGGCGACGGGTTCACTGCCCCATGCGTAGGCTGCCGTTAACACCAGTGCAGAGACGGCTGCGTTTGGAGTGGTGCCGTAACTGGGAGGCATGGACTGATGACAAGTGGCGTTGTACCAAGTTGAGCGATGAATCTGGGTTCTGCATAATCATGGATGACCATTGTGTGTGCGTATGGCAGCACCCAGGTTAGCGGACCAATTCTGCCATTGTGGGCAGGGATGGCTTAATGATCTTTCCCCAATCGAACGTGTGGGATCAGCTCGGACGTCAACTCAGCCCCAGTGCCAATCTGCAGGATCTCGAAGGCCAGTTACAGTAGCTGTGGGCCGACTTGCCACAGGTGAGGATACAGCGGCTGTACGACTCCCATCCACACCGTATCACCGCATGTATCCAGGCCCTGGTGCCACACCCTACTGACATGGGACCAGCAGTGTGCCCATACTGCCAACTTTGTTGTCCGTTTGATCTGATGTTATAATCATATGTGATACAGTCACATGACCGTTCACCACGTGCTGATTCATTTCATTTCCACCACTCCGTCTGGGTGCTCGACTTTTTTTTGTCACTGAGTGCATGATATGACACACATGGGAGTTTAATAGACATAATGGGTTGGGAAAATTTGGTCAAACAGATAATATCATAAACTTGAACCACCATAAAGCAAGGAACATCTGTACTTAAATGGAGTACAACGTAAACTGCCACGGAATGAATGCCAAACTGCTTTTCTGCTATATACTATACTTTCCTAATAAAACAGCTACATACTGCAGTGATTCACTGTGAATGGACCTTAGACCACAGTGTGCAAACTTACCCTGCAGCTCCAGGTCCTGGCCTCATCATTCTGTTAATGGCCTGGAATTTACTCTCTATCCGGTCCGTCTTTCCCTCTTCTCACCACCCAGCGCACCCAATATGATGCTGCCCAAACCAAAATGCTATGGAAACATTCCAAAGAGTAGTTATGCAATTAGGGTTTCAGTGACCAAACTCGATGAAGGTATCAGGGCAATGGAAGGTACGACTACACAGGCTGGCGGTTCGCTGCAGGGCATCAAAACACTTTCACCCAGTGAGGTGCATTTTGCATCAGAAATCTACCCATGCAGCTTGTGTTTGAGAGGAAACCCGAGTGAATACAGGGAGAAACCATGAAAACTGCGCACACAGAACCAGGGGCTGGATCCAAGCCCACATTCCAGGAGTCGTGAAACAAAAACAAAACCCACTGAGCCAACTGGCCACAGCGACCCAACAGCGTTTGGACTGTAAGCACAGCAAAAATAAGCTACCCTACCCTCTAAAGCCAATCTATCCAAACCATAATCAATACTTCCTCCTTTTATTTAGCAGTTTGAGTCTGATTGTTGTGTTATCTCACCCAAGTCATTTCTAATTTAACTAAATTTTATTATGTGGTACCTTTTTGATGCAAAATATTTGCAATAAAGATAAAATGACAATATATCTATATTTGTCCAAATAACTATATGAGAAATGACAATATACCAGTCTATGTCATGACTACTTTCCTGTGGTTTTAACCTGTGAGTATTATAAATGCTAGATTGACCACGTGGAAACAAACCCATAAGCAAGGGTTATACAGCCATTCCACATTCCGCTTACAGACACTATCTGCTTGGTGGGCCTGAGATCTAAGGATTACTGACAATTTATCTTCTGTGCCACGAGGGTACTGTAAACTGACAAATATCTTTGTAACAGATAAAAAAGACTGGATGCAATTGATTTTTCCACCCCCCAGCAAAGCCAGTAGTATCAGCCTTGTCTTCTAAGGCATTTAGGATACCAGGCTCATGTCAAAAGAATTTAGCAAGTGCACTAAAGAAATGCTACAGTATTATAAAGCTGGACCAAGACACAATGAACTATAGTGCTCTCTGGGTTGTTGCACTGAAAATGGGCCGGAACTGTCTGAACGTATTTCCGCAGCCCAATGCCGCCATGTCCTTATCCCGATTCTCCTTGCACCACTGGACCAAAACGGGTATTTCCAAATGAGGAGAATTCACCAGCCATTCAAGGGTCTGAATGCATGTAGACAAGACAGGCAACCACCCACAACCAAATGATTGTATATACCCTGCGTATGTAGCACAATAGAACAATTCACAGTTTTGCGATTCTGACACGGTGAATTAACATATGGCCAATTAAAATAAGGCTGAGGTATTCAGGATCTTTAAAGGCAGCAAAAGATTACACGTGGTACATGTTGATTTTAATATGACTGATGAAACTCATATTTTATGTGTAATATACAGTACATACATTCACATATAGGCAGGAGTGCCATAAAGGGAGGGAAGTTTGGATGATTCCAAGGGCCCCTGGGTGACAGGGCCAAAAAAAATTTTGGATCATAATTGGATTGGTCTTGGTTCGGGGCCCAATATAATGCGCTATCATTGGGCTCAACATCCCTAGCCACACCCTGCATATAGATGGCTTTGAATCAAGTTAAACCACATAAGACAAAATACAAAAGCCATTAGTTTATTCACTTCCAAAGTGTTACATTTTAGTTGTTGAAAACAAATAACACCCTACATTATTACAGTTTTTCATTTTTTGGATGAAATAGAATCCTAAAGAAAAATGACCATGTAGAGACCAAATAACACTTCAAAGAAGAAAATCTATTCACTTCACAGCATCGATTCTATTAGCTGGAGTAAAATTTAAACCGAAAGCAATCTAAGCTTCCTTTATCAGTAATAAAAGAACAAAATGATGAGCACCACTAACCTAATTTGTTGTCGAGATTGAAAAGAGTGAACGTACACATGCAAGCAAACTACTCAAAACAACCATGTATGGATGATAAACTTCTGCAATTTAGTATTTGCTGATATCGCAACATGAATACCAGTCTATCTAAAATGAAAAGGTCTCTACTTTGGCAAATGTCAAAGTGTTTGATTTTAGATTTTTTTCTAGTATAAGAGTAATCTTCTATGAATTAAATTAATTATATACAGTAAAGCATAAGTTACTTATCAGAATCAGAAAACGTTTATTGATCCCCGAAGAGACATTTTCTTTGTTGCAGTTGCTCAACAATGAGTTAAGGGAGAAAAGGGGAGAACAAAGTAAAGTGAAAGAGTAAGTACAAGCAGTAGTACCAAAATAGTACAAAAACCTGTAAACCTGGACTCATATTCACGCTCATATGCAGATAATGAACTGACTAGCCAACTCAATGCCCATGATTTTTCATCAATCTTAAGCACTTAAAGACACCCCTGTCCCCTGTATCTTCCAGTGGTTTGCAGATCATAAAACACTATCTCTGCAATTAGTAAAAATGAGTGAAAATACCCAAATATGCATTTTGATAACACATCCTTAAAATTTCAAGCAAGACTTTGCTGCCATCTCAGAAAATGAATGATAAACTATTCTTTATGATGGTGTCTATTATGTACGGAAAAATCATACAATTTAGACAAACTCAAGCATTTTAAGGTAAGAAAAATTTCAGGGTCAACCAGTATGTCTCAAGTATGCTTAATGAGTGCAATAGTGCTTTGCTAAGGTTCAGGGCATGCAAAGACGCAACTAACAAAGAAGGGCATTCATAACAATAGCCTGTCTAGCATACGTTGTAATGAACTGTCGAGGTGATTTTACAGTATAAAGTGTTTTGCCTGTGGGGCACTGGGCCACACCACTGTACTAGTTTGTTACATCACAGTAATGATTTTGGCCTGAGGGTAGAAATACATGTATGATATGAAACCAATGGACAGTCAAATAAATAAGTGACAAGTCTCCAAGTGCTTAATACGTATCCCATTTTGTTATATGAATGAATGCATTATTTAAGCTTAGAACTGAGGGGAAAAAAAAACATCATGAGGGTTTATTAAAGTGAAATCAAAATTATTTTTTGAAACATTAAAAAAATCAACTGGATATTGTGTCACATGAAACGTCTTTTCTCTGAGATCAAGAGCATTATTAGCACTGTGCAGCTGCCCAGTGAACATGATGTGTTTAATAAGTGTGGAGTGGATCTAAAAACTATGAAATTCCGCTGTTCGGTTTTAATTGGCTGGCTGCTGATCATTACGGACCCCGTCCCTCCTGGGTCCCATTCCTGGCTATACAACTGGGATAATCGTCTGCACTCCAGCACTGGGAGCCTCAGGCCAGATACCAATACAATCACCAGGAACCATTGTCCTGTTGAGAGACAAACTCAGTCCCAAGCTGCAGCTTTTTCACAGACTGAAACTGGTTCCCTTGCAGGATTTCCCGGTATTTTGCACCATCCATTCTTCCTTCTATTCTAACACGATGTCCAGGCCTGGGGGGGAGACGCAGCCGCACAGCATGAGGCCTGGTGTTTGATAAGGTGTAGGCAGTGTTACACACCAGTGCTCCCTCTTAGTTTCATCTGACCAAAAAAGAACATGTTGCAGTTGCGCTTTGACATGATTCTTTGTGAATAATGACTTCTTGTGCACCACCCTTCCATACAAGCTACTATTATGGTTTCTCAGCTGCTGAACTCTGTAGCTTCTTCTTATTCGCAATGAGATTTTAGAGGGATGACCTTTTCTGGGCTGTGTCTCAGTGATTTGACAAATATTCTTCTTCCACTGAACCAACAATGCCCACTGGAACAATCAAACACTTGGACATTGTTTGTACCCTTTACGAATTACTGCTTTAACTATTCCTTATCTCTTCTTCAGAATGCTCATTACCGTCTTCATTTTCACAGCTAGAGCTGGGCGATATTGCCTAGTTTCCCTCCCCCACCCACCAACCACAGAAGCATGTTGATTCCCTGACAACAAATATTGGCAAGAAGAGGTTAGGGGATCCCCTATGATAAAATTTGCTGGGGGGGGGGAAATGTGAACAAAAATACGGGACAAATCACAATTTCCTGGATCAATACAGGATACAGAATTTTATTTTTTAGTACTGGATGGGGTGCGCACCACAAGCCTAGCCTAGTTCATCTATATATTGCTAGTGTGTCTTAATTTTTTTTCTCAATTTTTGGCTGTAGCCTGTGAAGAGCGTCCCCATGCATGAATGAAAGGAGCTGCAAAGGAATGTCAAAGGCTGTCTGCAATCTCCTTATTTTGGAATGGAATTAACAATGGTAAGCTCTTGTCTTGTTCGACCATCCACATAAATTGGGAAGCTTGAAAGCTGCAATTGAATAGATTCAATTGAATTGAGTTGAGTATAATTGAGTTGAATTGAGTTTAATTCAATTCGATTCAATTCAATTCGATTCAATTTGATTCACATTCTAGCTTCTGACCAGAAGATAGACGTTGATAAAATAACTTACAGAATGATGAGCACACTATTGCTGCAACGGGTAAATCTTGTGAAATGTTGTGCTATAATAGTCATCGTTCTGTTATCTTGCTTCCTGGGTAGTCTAAGCCTACAAAGGCAATAATTGCCAGACAGTCACTGTCAGATGTCGATACCATGTTTCCTCCTGTTTGATATTATCAATAATATCCTATGGTATCGTAGGTATAATATGGTAGAGGCCAATATTAAGGCTATATCCTCTTTAGAGTAATTCTTTGTTCACCTGTGTACATAGATTCTCCAGCACAAGGTGTGAATGCTTATGCAAAAAGCATATTCAGTTTACATTTCTTGAGAATATCCCAACAAAACAATGCCATATTAAATTAATTAATTTTTAATGTATCTGTGCCGAATAAGTGTTCACATGATTTTATGACATAGTAAGAAATTGAGAGACAGGGACAGAGACATCATATAACATGACAATTGTTCACCTTCTGAAGGCTATGAATGTGATGCCATTCTGTGGAAACTGATTGCTATTGATTCCAGTTACAGAGCACTTCCCAAGTGGACAGGGACAACAACAACAACACTGCTCAATATGGCACTCATGACTGTCTGGCTGGGGTTCTAAAACTGGGCTACTGAACCACAAGCTTCCTGCAGATTGGGGGTCCTACCGGCCACGTGAATCTGAACAGTCCTCCTGAAACTGCCCCAAGTGGCTCAGTCCCAAATGGCAACATCCCAGACCAAGAGGGAGCTCTGGAGGATTCAATATATATATATATTTTTGCACAGTGTGCCCGTGCTGCCTCCGGGAGCCAGGAAGCAGGTTCTGGCGAAAGGCCGAAAGCTGTGTAATCCAAAGGATATGTGGAGCAGAGGGTGATGTGGGACGCTTGTTCCCAGTGTCTGGGTTACGGAGATAAGACTTTATAACAGGCACAGTGCAAAGACTGAAGTGGTTTCGCCTTATTGCCAATCAGTCAGCTCTATACCCGCCCATGTCCGCGGCCTGCTAAACAATCACATTAAAGCATAGGGTCAAAACGGCGCGACGAAGGGTGAAGTTTGGGCATTACGCTTGGATCTTGCGGCTGGAGAGGTACAGAGATAATCTAACTGCGCGTGGTGTTGGTAACCATGGGGGGGGAGGGGAGTCGAGAGAAGGATGGGGCGTCTGCTGGGGGAGGTGCTGTGAAACTCAGCTCCATTGCGGAAAACGCTCAAAAGACTGAACAGCTTGAGGTTCATTATTTATTATCAACGTTCAGACCCACAGACTGATGTTGTTGTAACATCAAAAGGGAAGAGCAGTAAAATACCCTTACTTTTTACACTGGGCTAAATTAAAAACTGAACTGAGGCAAGACTTGCACAAAGAGTGCTTAAGGCATCATTTGCCCCCTGTAAATAATACATTCAATCATGTGACATTTTCCATGCCAAACATCTGCTGAATAACAATACAGGCCATGTCTTGCATCGCCCTCCTTCAAAAGCTCCCTTCAAATGTCAAAAGACAATTAAAAGGGAAACCGCTTCTGCTTCAGTGCTGCTTTCCATTTGGAGCAATAATTCATTCTGAATTTGATTTTCTCCTCGTTTTCTTTTCTTGAGAAAATGAACCCGTCTCCAGAGACCCAGAGAACTACAAAGGCAAGAAGTGTGTTTACTGACCATTGTTCTCCAGCAAGGCTGGTTCATTTCCACTTACTCAGACTCAGTCTACAGAACAAACAAAACTCTCATGTATTACAGACACCGGACAGGAACCACTGTATTCCAATTCAGTGTTTGTTTTATTTTTCTTACACTTTGAATTACATTCCTTAATATTAACTACGGTAAAGATGGCGGGAAATCCTGTCGCCTTTCAGTGCCACGGGATAAGGTGACCAATGCATGTCGTTAACCTACATCGAAGGTTATTCAGATTATTCATGTGGTATCCTTCACGCAAATATTCTGTGTGTTGGCATTAATTAAGAGCACTGTTATGCCCAGCTCAACACGTCTGCCTGACTGTCCCGTCTTCTCCCTCATGCAGCCTAAATGAGCCACGCCTGTTGCTTATTGCCCTTCGTCAGTCAATATAAGTCCCTTTTTGTCTTGTCCTTCTCCACTGCAGTCATTAATGTCGCTCCTCCCGTCTGCCTGTGTCCTTCCCGGTACCAGTCCTCCTGTCTTGATCCCTTGTGGTCCCATTTGTTTTGTAGCCCCTGTTCAGTTTTGTACAGCTTTTGTCTCAATAAAACCCCTCCTTTTTACCCAAACGCCAGCCTTTTAGTCCTTCATCCCACACTTCATGACAGCACACCTGTCATGCTTAACCTAGATGATACCCCTAATTAAGAATTCACAGTTTAGCATCAGTAATGTGTTCTGCTCTGTCTTTAGACAAGTCTCTGGAATGGAAACACCAAGCTGGTACCAGGCAATTCCTCCAAACAGGAATCTGTCGCTTCTAATATACTGTAGCACACAAAAAAAGGCAGAGACTGTCTTATCAAATGCTCCTTAACTTTGTTCCAAAAGGATATGGCTTTTACTCAACAGATCACAGGAGTATGTTATAGAGAGGAACCATTAATCTGTCATGCATACACAGTACATAATAGTCTCACAGCTCTTAATGGGATACAGATGAGATGCAGTTTCTAATGACCTGTTCTGCATTGCATATTGCCTCTGCTCTCCCTCTCTGTTTACCTACCTCATCTGTCTTTCTTTTGACGATAATTTTTCAGCCATGCTTACCTTTTGTCATTTGTGTCTTTTCTGGATTGTGTATTGTTTTCTCACTCAGCAACGAGATGTGAGATTCCGAAGCACTGAGGATCTCTCGCTGGTCGAGATCTATCATCCACAAATGGAGGAGATGTGAATCTGACAAAGCATTCTGGGTTATAAAAGGATCTTAAAAACTGGAGCAGTGAGTCAAGAATAGATGAAAGAGGCAACAAACACCCATGTTCCCATGATACCTACACTAGCCCTTGACAGTGTGAATGTTTTTAATGCTACATTCGCATAATCTTAGGAGTGAGGAATGCCAGGTAAGCAGGGGTGGCTGAGAGTCTCCATGGAGCAGGAACGGGAAACTAAAGGGGAGCACATGGCTTCAGGAAGGCATGGAGCATCCTCAGCACCAGACAGGCAGCTTTCCATTCTCCCCTGCCTGAATACAGAAAACCTGCTCTATCCTCCTGACTACCAGGAAAAAAAAAATTTCAAATTACTTTTATTTTCTTATTTTATTTAAGTTCCCAAAGTCCCACCCCTATAAATCTGGTATCATTTAAAAGTCCCGAATGTCCTCTTTAAAGCGCAACAGGAGTTAATTAGGTAGCATGCAGGATATGGGAGATATTTAAGTTTACAAATGTCCTCTAGAGAGGACAAATTTTAACTGCAGGTAGTCAGGAGGATAAAGTGCATGGATCTCAGTGTTGATTTCAGGCACTTCCCTTTGAGGCATCCGGAGCTGGGGCATTTCTTACATTTATAACATGAAACACATTAGAAACGTAAAGTATATAGAGGATGAGGTAGGAGACTGGGAGAATTTTTACAATATAACAAGAACTAATTCGCACATTATGTATAGTAATTGTGTGTATATATCAGTGGTCACCAACTGGAGGAAGTAAACTTGAGTCTGGGCCAAATAAATCCATCCATATAAATGCATTGTTCGAAATTCTGTCCAGTCTCACGGTCCTGCCCTACGATGGGTGTAATTCGCTTCACGTGGACACTCATCCTTGTCCAAGTGGACTGTGGAAAAGCTGTCTGGGAGTGATTGGGACTGAAACGGGTCAGGCAGGGATGCTCCTGTAATAGGCTCTCATGAATCTGAACCACCCGACAGGAAAATTCAATCAGAAGGTAACAATAAAAAATAGTTTGGGACGTCCTGCACAAAGCCTTGCACAAAGTCATGTGACGTAATTTAAGAGACTACAAATACACTGCCATCATTCATTATTCATTATTATTATTTGTTTCATTTTGCCATATCCCATACCCTGACTGATTCAGCCCACCACCCCCCCTCCTTCCTACCCACGGTGCCCCTATCATTTAGTTCACAGCGCGCCACTGAATATAAGTGAGAAGATATCGGCTGTCACCACAGAAGAGAAGGCTTCTTTAAAGGCATCTCTCCCGGCTGGGATGTGTAATGACAGGAATACCAGGAGGATCAGAGCTCATTTCTAAGCACAGAGGAAGGGGGGGGGGGCAGGCAGAAAAAGCCTCTTTCCAAAGAAATCCTGAGAGGATCCGCTGTGGCGCTTCAGTGCGTTTAACATTTGGTAATGAGGAGGAGGAGGAATCCCATTATTCTTACCGTGAATTCCAAAAGGAAGCAATTCTAACCATAACAACACTTAAACTTGGTCGTGAATATGATTCAGAATCAACCATTTTTCAAGCCGTTCTTTGAAGAGATTGTACTCCTTCCTGTTACTAATCACAATTTCATATGTCATTAATTATTTACATGGGGGCTTTGCAAAACTAGTCGTCTGTTTTAAAGAAAATGTTTTGTTCCGGAATGAATTGAAATTAATTTTATGTGTCTTATCCGATGTGGCAGTCCCCCCCGTCTGGCAAGAGCCCCCCCCCCCCAAAGCTGGTGTCCCAGGCGGCCTCCTCTGTCACTGATATCACTTCTGTACAGACATGAACAATGAACTGTTATAACTGAAATTTGAAAAAGTAGTTATACACATATAGAATTATATATAAATACATATACAATTATAAAGCTACAACTACAGCTCTATTATATTTTTGACCTAATGACATAACAGTTTTCGTATGACTTTTTGTGAAAAAGGCCAGAAAGAGCTCGACGTCGAATCAGCATTCCCCCGTGTGGGCGGGGGAGCCTGAGCACGTGCTCAAGCCAAAGCAAAACACGTTTCCATAGGGGTCCATCTTGGCTGCTCATGGTGGTCTCTCTCTGCTTTCCCACTACTGTCACTCTCTTTATGAAAGTAGCATCAAACAACACATGACAAATTCATCAGAAGAGTAAAAAGTTCAGGTCATGAATTATTTAATATGATTTTATCATTTATAAATGTAAGTAAAAAAAGAAATGAATTAAATGCTTAAAAACTGTCTAGTTCTCAGCCACAAATATTATCGAGCTAACTGCTACATGTTTAAAAATTAACTATGTAAAATAACATATGATAGTCTGTAATGACTACTAGTATGTAGGGGATTTCCCTGTAAAGTGATTTAATTTAGATGCAGGCCTATTAATGATGGAGGCTGGCTTTGTCATTGGCTTTGTCTCTTTGGTCTCAGGTTCTGCTGCCTGTGGGGAAACTGGACCATCAGCTAGCTGACACATAATCACAACCTTGTAACGAATAAAGCAGTCATGCTATTTGCTTTGGGTTTAGGACAGAAATGATTGAAACTTCAAGTATCAGGGAAAAAAAAAAACAAGTCAAGCCAACTTCTGTCACGTGGGGACATCTGAAGTCTCAGCCTAAGGGATGTTACACTCTGATGCGTGCGAAGATCTTTGGCACTATCTGTTTTGCCTTTCTGCCAAAGACACCAAGAGATTGGCCATAACAAGATACGGGCTGAAAATAACATCTCAGCAAGGAATGGCTGGTGGCCCTTTACAATTCTGTGAGCTGGGATAATTCCTGCCGCAGCACCTAGGAAAGACTCCGATTAATGAGGAACTATTTTTACTCCAACTGTTTCTCAGGATTTACATCAACATTTACCAAAGCCTTCTCACAGATTCACAGCAGTCTTCTTGCATCACTTTTCATTTTTAACAAAGGCATTACAAGACAATCTAAAGGCCTACAAAACATTCCAGCAACCAGGTAAGGGTTTGGGAGAATCCATAAAAAATTTGCACTAAAGAGCCAAAAGATTTTGACCACCCCCACGTGACGCAAATAATGTTCATTTCATCTGTGCATGTCAAGGTCTGGGTTATATTAGAGGTAAGCTAACATTCATACTTGTAGTTGCTATGTTGAAAGCTGAAAAAATAGGACCAAATCGTTATGGCCAGACGACCGGGTCAAAGACCATATCTCGGAACGGCGAGGCTTGTGCGATGCTCACAATCAAGCGTGGGGAGTCCAAGGAAGGAAAAACAACAATCAGCCGACAGGGTTTTGGGTGGCCAAGTCTCGTGGATGAAGGTTGTTTCGTCTCTTTGTGTGTGCCATACAAAAAGGCTCAGACCTCTAGCTACGTTTTTTTTTCCACCGACACCCAGTTTCTGCGACAGATGAAAGCTCAACCCCCCCCCAGTAGTTTCCACTTTTTGCTCTATCATCATCTTAATGTGCGCAGCGGTTTTAATACCCCCTTTGTGTTTATGCCACAATTCAAAAGTGGAGTCGGACGCAAAAGGAAATTCCGAACAAAAGGGCTAAAACAATAAGAGCACTTTTTCCAAAATAAATATAGCTGTAAGGAAGGAGTAGCATGGCCAAGAAAGGCTACAAAAACGAGGAGAAATAGTTTGACTCTGCAAATAATTGTTTGACGGCCGGCTAGTATAAATTTGTCTGTGAAATAACAAAAAGAACAGCACTGTACATAACTTTTGCTAAATGCTGACTAAATGCATATTTATACATAAAGACCTTCAGGATGCAGTAGGATAGCAAGACTGACAGGAGTCCACATCAACTTGAAGGCACCTAATAATAATACAAGAATGAACTCTCATGCTACACAAGGACAGTAGATACTGCAAAGAGTACTCTGAAACTCTGGAAGTAGCATTTTGAATGAACACCTGCCTTTATATTAGGAGGTTTCAAATAGCCTCTGTTCAGAAACAAATCGTCAGCACGAGCTGGATTCAGACCATAATAGCTTCAGTTCAGGATATATGACATATGAGGCAGTGGTTTTTAGTGTGCGCCATTATTCTAATGTGCTTGACTTTGGGACCCAGCAGCTGAGTAAAGATTTATGTCCTTCAACATCCATTAATGAAAAAGGGCCGTAACCTACTCTTCTGGCAGGGAAAGGTCAATCTAGTCCAATTTCTCAACATTCGTCACCCTCAGAGACCATTTAATACAACTTAACATAACTTACGGACAGCTGCTTTAACACTGCCTGATAGGATGGTGTCATGAATTTCAAGAGCACATCTCATGTTGAAAGTAATTCACAGTAGTATAAGTGCGATTAGCAAAGTGTGTTTATCATTTCAAAGAGAAATATTACTGTTATTTGTCATTTGATACATTTTGGCCAAATGTGTACAATAGAAATAGTCTTAGCTGCAAATAAATCCAATTATTTTGATATTTTGTGCGGTATCCAGACAGATTTTGACATGAGATTTCAGAGATTTTGTTTGCTGGTTGTAGAGTTCCAGTAATGTGCACCAGGCTACCAGTGGCGGTTCTGGACCATAACAACTTGGAGGAGGGGGGACAGACTGGGGCCAGTTATTCTACTTAGGGGGGCAGATGCTTTAATGTCCTCCAAGTTTTACATATACTCCACTGCCAGCATTAAAAAGCAAAAGACAATTTTGAAAGTCAATGTTATTTATGCAATGCTTTGCAGTCACATTTTACAGTTTTACAAGTATGCAATTCACTCTGATTACCTGTTTAGACTGTCTTGCTTCCACAAGCTTGATTATTTCTTTCTGGCGTTAACTTTGCTTTTCAACCAACTGAAGCGACTCGAAGACCCAGCACAGCCGCGTTAAGGGTCCATCAAGAAAATATGCTCACGTTTCTGTTTGGCCTGTTCCCAGCACACAGAAATTTAGCCCACGTATATAATAATAACACACTTATTTCAGACCCAAGTAGCATACATATCTGGGGGGAGCACAGGAGGGACCATGCATGTTGTCACGGGGGCACTGGCCCCCCCAGAACCTCCTCTGAAGGCAGCCAATGGTTAATTATTCAGTGGCCCTTTGGTGTTCTTTTAAACCTGAGTGATACTCTATTAAAACAAACATTTGAAAAGCTCTTGACAAATAGCTGTCTAATACAAATAGCTGTCTAAAAAGAAACATCAGGTTGTTCACTGCTACCAACTGTCGAGGAATGGAGAGCCATCCCTCTCTTCATGAAGGTAGCCAGAGATAAAATAAATGCAGTTTCTTATTGCAAATGTAATATAGATGACACCCAATAAGCTGTGAGTTGCAACTATATCAACAACAAGTGCCTTAAGCCACACTAGAAGAGACCTATCAGTACTAAAAAAACATGCTTTAACACATACACTCTCTCCCTTTAGAGCTTAGTACTAACATAGTGGGATATGAGGAACAGATTACATGGTAGGATGGCACGGTGGTTAGTGTTGTCACCTCTGGAACCAGCGTTCAAGTCCGTGCCCGGGCTCCATGTGTATGGAGTTTGCATGTTCGCCCTGGGTCATCGGTGGATCTCCACCCACAGCCCTAAAACAGGCTAAGGTAAATTGGAGTTATTAAATTGCCCATAGGTGTGAGTGAATGGGGAGTTGGTGGCCCATCTTGGGTTAATCCCTGCCTTATGCTTTTGGGACAAGCTCCAGATCCCCTTAACCTGAAACGGGCAAGTGGATTCAGAGAACGACTGGATGGATAATACTTATATGTCAATATATGTATTAATAATATAATTTTTTTGTTTTATTAAGCATTTGCAATCCGAGCGTGAATGAATATGTATAAGCTGCTGCTCTACAGAGCAGGGCGTGCATGTTCATTACGCATCTCCACCTCATGTCCTGCCCTTTGCCCCCTAACATGGTGTGCCCCCCCCCCTCCCCCAGACAGTCATGCATGGTTGTTTCAGTTGGCACAAGGCTGACGACATTTTTTCTCCAAGAAGCGGCTCGGGACATCGGAGATCATGCTCAAAGCTCTTTCTTCCGAGCACTATTTCATTTCGAGTGAAGCAGAGCAGCATAAATTGCCCTTAGGAGACCCTAAGGCTTGTGCACATTGCAGGTCCTGGGGCACTGGGGCATTAACACCATCCAATGGCACTTCAGAGCTACACCCTTTATGAATCATTCCACGTCAGCCTTGATTGCTTAGGAAGCTGGGAGCAAAAAAAATCAAAGGTTACAGTGAGGAAAGTGCAGAATACACCATACAATGGCAGAAATATTACAGCAGAGATGCAAACTGTGAAGTACAACAGCTTGGAACAGCATGTCAGGTAACATTGTTTCACATCAGTGAAGCAAGGAAACACTGATTATCTTCATCCTTACGCTGTTTTAAATGAAATAAGAACTTCAAATCAAGTCATAATTACCTCAAGCTAATAATCATATTTATATATTGTTCCTGTTATACAGCATAACCATCATCTATATCATTGTAACCACTGATGCCATGCAAATTAGATACATAAATCATTTTCATAAATACAGAAGAACTCATTACCAACGCCAGTCCAAAAATGATACAATAGAAATTTATCTACAAGTTATATAAGATCTAAATAAACTGGTTCTTGCTTTATTTCAATGATGTTCTGTAGATCTTGGTCTAATATTTCTTGTACTTGTACCTGGACATTCACTGCAAGTACAGTGTACCTGCCTGACTATGGCAGCATGCATGTTTGTAAAGAGAAGACATCTGCTAAAATAAGCAAATTTTAGTAATTATTATTATCATTAATCCAGCATGATTTGTTTCTACAGTCACTGAATGTGAATGAGATTATCTTAAGATTGATTTACAGCACAACACCAAGTACAGTTCTGCTCCATGCAATGGATTTATACAGATCATTCTTATCACCCATCAATCAAAACTGACACTGTTAGCAAAGACCCCGTGGATTGCTGGGGACTCTCAGCAGCGCATGTGAAAATGCAGTCGTCGCATTTACCGGCCATCATGTATGACAGCGGGGTCTGCAAGGCCCCATCCCAGCGCTGTCAGAACTGCGCTTCTCCCAGGAAACAAATTACACTCTTAGATGGTTTCTGTCCATCATACCTGCACTCTGTCCCGCTACTCAGAATTAACCCTCCAAATTCCACAGTAAAAATACGAAAAAAAACTATATTTTTTTTAATCGACAGCTGCCCCTGTTCTTATCGGGGCTTACGTCATAGCTACAATAGACAAATATCTGGTTCTGGGTGACTGTGCACGATGCTGACAGGGCATTCCACATATGTTTATACATACGGCTTTTTAGTCGTGATGGGGGCTTCCACGTGGGTATCCTATGCTTGTTTAGCTGCAATTAAGGCCTGCTAGGGATAACTTGATTACAGCCTTACAGCAGTGGTCCTTTTTGGAAAATCGCGTTTTACACTTGATTGTAAGCCAATTTGAGGGGGAAATTTCTGAACAAATTATATTGATTTTTAAAAAACAATTCCAAGATGTACATAAACATTCAAATAAAGAGCTGAAATAAAACTATTAGTCATCAGCATTGTTAATAATTTAATAGTTTTGCTTAGAAAGAAATATATAATATATAATACTGAACTTTACACAAAGAGACAAATATCCATTTCACTGTTCATGTTTCTATCAAACCAAGAACACAATAAACAATCATAAAATGACAGGAGAATTACTCAGCATATTGTGGCAAGTGAACCAAAAAATGTTCAGTATTTAAATGCAGCAAAATAACGTGAAGTGTCATGAATGGACTTTTTATCTGAGTCTGTAGAATATTTAGGTCAGATTTCTCAGGCTTCATGCAGGGTAGAAAATGTTCGGAAACAGCATGACTTTCGAGCATTTAGTGGCAAGGGATCCTTTAATTGCAGAAAAGATTAAAAAATAAATAAACAAATAAATAAATAAAAATGATGTTTTATGGTACCAACTCATGGTACCAATCAGTCAGACACTCCAGAGTACATTAAAGGACTAATAAGGGATTTGTTTTTTTTTTAAATAAACCACAGCACAACGTGTAAACCATCTGCAAATTAAAAGGTTCATAAACCAAGGGAGTCATGCAGAGATGCCGAAAGAACAGCCACTCTTAGTTACTGCAAGCAAACAAATAAAATCATTGGACAAAAGCCAGGTGCTGCTTTGATGTCATTTATGAACAATTACCGCCTAATTAGAACTGTCTCGAAAATAATTGCTACGCTCAGCGGTGGCTGTAATCATTCAGGCAAATTTAGGCAAAACCCTGCTCTTGCGGCCTTCATTTCAGGGAAAACTGGAAATATTTTAAAATGCAATATACAGCCACAATTCCATAACAAACACAAAACATCATGGTACTGCATTAAATGGAATGATACGTGTTAAATTATTATAATGACATTTAGAACATACAGAGCATTGCATTGTGGGCTCCTTAACAGTTTAATATGAGGGTTGGAGTCATGGCTCACTCACGATTTAACCCAGCTATGGAAACCGTCACAAAGTATCACACGCAACCTCCATCAATAACACGTTCAATAGATGCTAGGTTGAGCAAATATGCAGCGGGACAATTGCATTGACTGTGGAGCAAAGGGGTGTCATTGTCAGTTGAAGAAAATGTATTGGCCACTCTGTTCATTATTGCAGGCAATGGGGACATGAGAAGCTGTTACCCAACTTTCATTTTGGCTATAGCTTAACAATGATTTAGGATTTGCCATCCTTATGGGCTATTTAGTTTACAGTTTTCTCTAACGAGAAGGGAAAGTTTTCGATATATGGCATGACAGGAATGACAGATAAGGCAATTACCTAAACTGTACCCCCTGGGGATTCACCCCCACAGTTTAATTACCCCCGGCAGGAATCCCCATCAATTCTTTAGTCACACCAAGAGTTCATTAAAGGCTGAGTTTATCACAGGAACCAAAGTCTGCCCAGATGTTTTAACATTTAGCCTCCCGCATGTCAAATTCATTATTCATCATCACACCTGCATTACAGTCCCCCAGATTCCTTTATGAGCATGGACCTGTCGCAGGCTGCCCTGGACTCCTCCTGGGACCTTTGACCTATTAGATTCATACGGGCAGCCTGGTCTGAGCACTGATTGGTCCACAGTAATTGTTGGTATCTACAGAACGTCGCTGTCACCTTGGATGAACCAGCATGCGGATGTGAATTTGGCATCGTGTAGGAGCCTCTACAGGTGTTTATATACAGTGGTGCACACTGGTAAAGGTAGTGAGTGGGTTTAAACTATCTCTATGGGGTTCTTGCTGTGGTGATGCCATGCAATTTTAAACTAACAGAAATTTGTAAAACCTGGTTAAATCATCAAAATACAACATTTAAAGGACCAAATATGGGAAAATATTACGAGACAATGACAGTACTGTCTACTGAGTCTCTCTACAGTAAAACTCATTAAAAAAAGACAGTATTACTGAATGTAATTAATGTCCTCCCTGCCATCCTGCCCAGGGTCTGTGGCCCATCTTTCCAGAGATACACTCCAGCATCATCATATTCCGACACTGCATCAGTTGATATAGACACTGAATATGTGGGTGGATGGATGGATGGATGTGTTCAGCATTATACAGAATTTTTACTGTTGTGGACGCTTTATGCTGTAAGCACTTTTCAAAGGGTCAGAGAAATACAATATCAAGTCCCTCCAGGGAACGTGGAAAATAATTTTGCAGAGGATGAAGACAATCTGCAGTGACTTACCAGTCCAAAAAAAAACTGAGAATTAGGGCGGTACTGCCTATCACAATGATGCATGATAGATGAGGGTTTTTAACAGTTTCTATTTTTCCAAAGATCCTAGGAATAAAATGAGCTTTAACATGTAAGTGTGGCAATATTTTTTTATGTTCTGTACCTGTAAGGTGATAAATTCATGTGCCTTATGAACGTAGTCGTGCTGAATCATCCGTCTTCTCTGTGGTTCGTTCCACAATAGCCACAATCTACACTCTGCCCCGGTCACCACTCATGTGATTAAATCTCCTCAGGAAGTCCTGCTGTCTTTTTCAATAAAGGACACGAACAATGCAGTGCAATGCAAGTCAATATAACCATTTTGGGGCCAGACGTCTCATTACTCAAGGGCTGTGGGTGTTTGGTGATAAAGGTGTGCATGTTAGCAGTGATCTGTGATTAAAGTGTGTGCTTTCTTAGGCCTTTTAACATTAGAATCAGGAAAAAAATACCTATTTACCTGAACTTTGTAAAGCCTGGGGATCTTTTTTCCCTGCAAGTCTGTTTTGATGTTCCGGTTAAATCTCAGTTGGATGTGACACAAAGAGAACTACAAAACCTTGCAGTCTTCAGATGTTATGTTGGATGACCTACACAAAAAGGCAATGCTGCACTTCAAACACCAATGGGCGGCTGGCTAAAAATATTCAGCATATATTGAAATTCCTAAAACCATGTGTATGACAGAGCACTCCAAACATGCCACTCCATAAGGTATCTTACAATGCTGCAAAATAAAACATAAGCATTGCTCCCAATTCACAACGGTCAGCTGACACTTTCACCCAAAGCAAATTCACTTCCTCACCTTTCCAAATGCCGGCAGAAAATCAGCTTAATCAACTTCACGGAAAGATATATTAAAGTCATCAAAATGCATGCACAGTATTTAGGTGCTTTTCTCTGAATGAAGTGCTTTCATTGAAATTTGAATTTCAGTCTCATCCAGTTCCTCATAATCTAACTGTAAAACACATCAGAAAATTACATCTGACAATTCTAATCTGAATATGTCCACAAGAAGAGAAAAAACAGAGTAATAAAATTCAAGAAAGTTCACTATCTAAACCCTTTTCACTTCTATTATGACAATGATATCAAGATTAAAAGGTACTTCTCTGCTTGACTAACAACATGAACAAGTCATATTTTTTTGATTTCATCAATTACGTTTTACGAGTGTACAGTGGCAAGGTACAGTAGCCAGACATACGTCATTTCCTTAATATTGATCTATTGTCAACACAAATCTGTGCAAATGTTTAAAGGAAAAAAGCACATTCATCATTTATTGCATCTGCAAAAACTGTAGTACCAGGTACCCTTCACACAGAATACAAAGAGAGAAGGCTGATCAATTAAACCACCTTACAATGTAACTGCATTAAAAATTCAATAACAATTCAATTTTCTGTCAAAAACATCCACTACGCTTCATCAGGTCAAACACTGGTAGCATGTATTGATCCATACTTCAAAGCTGTACATGTAAAAAATGCTGATATGTTAAGAGTCAGGTTTTACCTGTAACATCAAGGCATCAGGTTTGTTTTATCCTTCAGTTAGGTTTTACTTCTCTTCTATTGTGCTGTTTTGTTTAATTTCACTCTACTTTCCTTTGATTACCGTTCTACTTTCAGAACTGACAGGAATGTTTTTACATTTATATTGTTCCTCCCTTTTATCAACCTGCACTACTCTAAATATGCAAAACCTTCTGACACGGTAATTGTTCTTAAATGCTACACTCCCTGTGAATGGAAACTAACAATCAAAATGGTTTTGCTCTTGTTTCAGTAGTAGTTTTGTTTCGTTGTATATTACAGTATTTTACACTGTGCTTCAGTGTTTGATAAAAGCTTTGGGGGGGTTTAATAAGTCGTAATTTTTCCACCCACTACCATTCATTTCACGTTTCATTTTCATCAACAGTAATAACCTAGTTGTGCATAATCCACAGTGCGAGTTCTGTTGTGAAAAAAAATTAATTGTGATTGTTGGTATCAACATGTCTCTAGGGCCAACATGGCTTCCAGAGTGGCTTGTTTAAATTAAGAACATGCAGTGGTGCATCAGTGTCATCCACCTACTGCTGGACCCTTAAACAAGCTATCATATAACCCATTGCTACAAAAGAATCCAAGTAAAGAACAGCACCCACGTCCCCTGCACTGGAAGTTTAATTGATACACTGTAGCTCTGGCTATCCCTAAGAATGCTCATTGTCTCACTGACCCAAAAGCCACTGCTGTTTCCAGTGCCCTTCATTAAAGTGTGAGGCAGTCAGCTCCAGTGGTGAATTTGTGGGTAGCGAGTCAGCGACCCACAGACGCAGTACAGCAATGAACCTCTGCAGGAGGTACCCTGGAGCTATATTTTGGTGTGTGTGTGGGTTTGTATGTCCCCAAATGTCCCCATAATGTGGTAAAACCTGTTAGTTTTTAGCTCATGGGGACATTTTTCCTGTCCCCACAATATAAGCCTAAAACTAAAGTAGCCAAAAGTCTAGCATTTTGCTTGGTTACTTATGGTTAAGGATATAGCTGGGTAGAGGTTAGGGTAATCATAGTTACAGTAGGAATTTTTGTCCACAGATATGAAGGGAGAGTCCCCAGAATGACAGAAGTATATGAACTGTGTATGTGTGTGTCGTTAAAATGTTTCCTTAATGATATGATCTAGCTCAATTATATTTGGTCAGGGTCTGAAGTTAATTTGGATAATATTCTTGTGTCTCACTTTGTATTATCAGGAAAGCGTGGCTGAATCTCAACAATGCAGTACAGATTCAGAAGCATGCTTAGGAGAGAGAAGACACTTCTCTGAGTATGAGTAACGGAAAAGAAAAAGGGAAAAAGAGTCGCAGTCACAGCCTTTTTCACTCTGATTATCATGGAAGATTAGCTGGATCAGCTACAAGCACAAAAACGTGAAGAGAAACTGGGTCTGTGCTGCAGGCCACAGGCGAGATGCCAACCTGGGTAAAATTCATCATTAACAAAGAGGAGGGCTCACGTTGCCTCGTAATCAGTTCTGCCTTTGCTTTAAAATGTTGACAAATACATGAAGTTATCGTCTCACTGCCATGGGGAGGGAAAAAAATGGCACATTAGCAACAACACGCCGGGTTTATGAGGCGTAAACAATGTCCCGTGTGATTTCATGCATATCTGCCCCAGTACAGATGCTGGTATCAGGCGCGCGGCTCAGATGCTGCCGTCCCAGCGGAGATTCCCCCACGCTCTCCGAGCCGCAGCTGCCGCCCGAGGTTCTTCTCCTTTTATCCTCCAGAACCTCTCCAGGAATCTTTCCAGTGCAGCAGCAGGCATCTGAGCAGGAGCTCTGCCCATTCAGTGAAAGGAAGCCCTCACACACCTTTTAAATGCTAGGTCTGACATAAAATTATGGCTGCCACCTTCCCCCCGAGAGGGCAAGCTCATGCCAAGCAGGGGTTAAGTGCATCTAATAACTGATACTAGTGTTTATTCACAGAGGATTTTTATTCTCTGGCGTGTGTGGAAACTGATGCCAAAAAGGTTACTCACCAAATACTGCCAGTGAGGTAATTAAAAAGGTATATTATACGGTCATTAGAACAAGTACTTTGCTATTATTAGCAGCAGTGTGTTGCAAAAACACCCTTCAAGTGTATGTACACCATCAACAAAACATCACTCATGCACATTTCTCAGGTGTAGCAGAAAAAAAATCATATCCAGAGCAGCAACGTGTCAAGAGCTCCACTGAGCCTCAGAGAAGTCCAGGCTGTCCTATAACCCACAAGTATATTTTTAAGACGCGTCTCTCCAAAGGACATGCCACAAGACGATGACGGACGACAAGCCAGGAGCGTGAAGTAAGTGATGGGAACAATAATGTGTCTGTCTAGGTGTTATTATTGTGGGTGGGTTGAGGTGAGTGCCCTCTTCAGTCCCCCCCCCATACTAAGGGTTTGCATCCCATACCTTAAGCAGACGGACGGAGGGCAGGAAGGCAGCATGGCAGAGTTTCCGGATGGTCCAGTTGAGGGGACGCGGGGCATCCAGTTGATTCATGTCCCCTCAGTTTTCCCCCCCAGCGAGACAATCCCACTTCCACACAAGCGCTCCCGGGGGTGACGGAAATCTCTCCAGTTGGAATCCGATCGGGGCTCGAATCATGACCACCCGCCACCCAACCCCCCAAAACTAACCTG
>JAODJW010000040.1:11328275-11368917 GCA_026777045.1 Hyperopisus bebe | reverse complement strand
CCAAATGGAAAACGTCGTGGGAACCCCCCCCCCCCCCCAAAAGCTGACGTTATGGACACCTCTGCGAGAGGCCTCCCCCCTCCCCCAACACGACTTAACCTGCCAGTGTGATGCTTCCACCAACTGTCTGGTTGCAGAGACGGAAATGGGATAACCTTCCCCTTCCAGCTGGGCACTCGTACTGAAAGGCAGAGCGCCAATTTGAAAGTAGTAAAGAGGCAGGCGGCAGAGCGGCTGGGACCGGCAGCTGATTACACAGGACCCCAAACAGCAACATTTTCCAAAGATTCTAATTTTCCCCACAGGACATTTTTACAGAAACAAACTACCTTCTGCTCTCTTGTACCGATTTTTAATTTAATGGGAAAATAAATTGCCAGATATTATAGATCTTTATGAGACTTCTGTTTGTGGCAATAAAAGTTCATAGCAAAATAACATTTTGGATAACTAACAGTACCATTATATGACACAGTCACTGTACAACTCTTAAAAATAAACCATTTAAAAAAATTTACAAGATTATAATTTACTGCAACAATTAATAAGCAACAGTGGGGTAGCATGGTAGGGGCGGCCTGGTGGTGCAGTGGTTAGCACCGTCACCTCACACCTCTGGGACCTGGGTTCAAGTCTCCACCTGGATTATGTGCATGTGGTGTTTGCATTTTCTCCCCATGTTGTTATGGGGTTTCCTCTGAGTTCTCTGGTTTCCCCCCACAGCCCAAAGAAATGCTGAGGTTAATTGGAGTTACTAAGTGTGTGTGTACGCCCCCCCCCATCCGGGGTTGTTTCCCACTTTGTGCCCGTAGTTTCCAGGATAAGCTCTGGACCCACACCCCCCCCGTGACCCAGAAGGAGAAGCGGGTTGGAAAATGGGTGGATGGAATAAGCAACAGCTCATGTGTTATAACAAGCAGCACAGAAGTACATGTAATAACAAAGCAGTAAAGTCTTATTGATTGGGGGGCTGTTTGCTTTGAAATTGGCTTCGCAAGAGAGAGGAGTAAGGAGCACATACTGATTACGGTGCGTTGCCACACCCACCACACAACAAACCACCTCAGGGATGAGAACCTGAGTGCAGCCACGTACTGTAGCAGGCGATACCGCAGCACCACACTAGTCCAAACAAAACAGCGTGAGTTTTTTCTGGTGGCTGGAGAGCCAATCCTGCCATCGAGACCCAAACTGCCCTGTAAGTTGAAGGAGCTCCTTATGGGGCTGGATGTAGATTAATGTCATACCCGGGACAAAACAAACGCAGGTTGGGCCCAAGGGTACAACAGAGTAGGATCACACCTGGCATTCATGGGTTTCAAACCAGCAACCTTTTGAGTGCTGGTAGAGATCCCTAACCTGAGCCACTCCACCACCCGTGACATGCAAGCTTATGTTGAAAACAAAATAAAGGCCTGAAATATTCAAACTGCAAACAACAGTCCATAACACAGACAAATCTATTTGTTTTGTTCATAATATATTATTTTGCTCTTAAAACATTTCCTCAGAAAGGTGAAATTACACTGCACTGTGTGTAAGTACGATGACATTAGGAACAGAAAGGAGAGGCAGAAGTGCTCTGCTGAGGTATTTGCTGACGATAATGTGAAGCAGGGCCAAAACCATAATATCTCCTCATGCTTCAGATGTTAATGGAAACCCAAACCTTTGTGGTATAGGTTGATATGGATAGAAAATGGAAGGAGGACAGCTATGAATGGGCAAACATCTTTATTTGTGTGTCAGGGTACAACTGATGGAATTATGGCCTGAAAAATCCATGATATGTTGATGTCATACAGAAAATGGAAATGCCTGATATATCACTGACTGAAACTACAACTGGGAGCAGTGTGGGTGAAAAGTACTCTTTAGGTAAACTGGCTTCAAGATATGACAAGCCATAGTCCAATTTAACTTGTTTTCCCACTCAACTGATGACATCTCTGGGGATTACTCATGACAAGGACATGGAAAAGAGCAGGAGGAATAACACGGGAAGAGGCTTAAGCTTGGAATCACTAAGAAGTTGGACAAGGGAGAAGTAGTTATATTAACCTTCAAATTTTCCAAGCATTATGATGGTCTCTAAAGAATCGAGTCATCTCAAAATATGCCAGTACAAAGACTGTAATTTTGTTACATTTGAGCTTCAAGGAAAATTTTTTACCCTGATTTTAATCCAATTGTGTTTTCTTTGAAGTCCACAGTGTTCTACAAAGTCTTCACCAGCGCTGAATTTGAAAGGTGTCAGGGCTCTTCCTGTCCTGCTTCTTCAGTGTCTAGCCTTCAGGTCCATAATGACTCACAAGAAATATCATATTCAGAACAATTTTGATCTTACTTCTTAGACACATGACAGTGCTTTTGAAGACCCTTCATGCCAGCTCTGCCAAGTGCCAGTACACGACGTATTTCTTGACTGCTGGGTGCTTCATTGCTGAAGACTGTCCAGGGAGGCAAAAACTACTACAGCTTGTATGTTTTCACCAATAAGATCATTTTTTGCCACATCTAGCCGTAATCCCATCTTTTCACTCTGTTCTTTAAATTTCCTTATAAGTGTCTTCAAATCTTTCATTTTCCGCGATGTCAAAGTTATTGATCTTCTCTTTGACTGTTTTTGAGTCCAGAGTTATCTTGGCGCAAATTACGGTCAGTCACAGATTGAGAACAACAGTACTCTTCAAATTGTGACTTTAAGGGACGGCCGCAATGGATCCCAAAAGGATTTCATTTCAACTGAGAAACAAAGAGAGCCAGCGGCCGGCGTTTTACACTCATGGAACAGCATACTTTCGCTATCGGCCATCATCAGGCACAAAGGGAGAGTCTGAGAAAGCTTATGTTCAGAGAGCATTAACCCAAAGCCATGCAGTCTTCCTTAAAGTTCCCAGTGCCAGAGCACCTCACATATCCACATTCTTACTCTGAGCTCACACACACACACACACACACACACACACACACACAAAAGGAAGATACAGGAGACAATCATAATTAATATCAAATATATGCAGGGATAAATTTGGAGACAGGCAGCATGCCAACATCTATATTCTACACTAATGGGTCAAATGTAAAATATGCTCATTTTACTAATAATGTTTGAAAACAAATACTCTGGCGCTATTCTCCACCTGTGAGTCCAGGTGTGTTTTAGTCCATCTTTAATTATAAACAGTACGACACAATTTTCAGTGGTTTATCTTATCAAAAAAACAAACAAAACAAAAAAAAAAAACAGAAACCGGATACATTTTTTTGGTACTGCCAGATTTTTTTGTTCTGGTTTAGAACAGTTTGTCAGATACCAAAAGGAAAAATAATTTGATATTGATTAACACGGTGTGGCCAGTTACCGCTGCCTTCTACATGTCAGATGTCTGGCTGTCTCTCCGATGTCTCACAGTGAAGGTCTTCAGCTCTTGGTACAAATTCCTTCTGCTGCCATGAAATGTTTTTGCGGGTATTCAGTGATCGAAATCTCAAAGTGTGAAAAGAACAGTGGGCTTATGCTACGACCTGAATTGGCGCTATGGCTCAGCAGGTGACACCGTGATGTAAAAAAGCTAGATAATAGCTTTCAGCTGATGTGAAGAATTTGAAGATGACTATGCAACTCGGCAAAAAGAGAGAGGCTTTCGGTGATGCAACATGCTAAAAAAAAAAACAACAACAACAACAAAAAAAAATAAAAATCACCTTTGGATGTACCGCCTGCGAACACGCAGCGTGTATGAGGATATGTGCTCAACCAATCACCCAGGCTGAAAGATGTCCTCCCACTAAGCAGGAAATGCAGTGGGTGGGGGATCTCACGCTGTCAATTCGTGACAGCCATTGGCGCTCGTTTAGGTACAGCAACAAACGAAGGGTGACTGGAGACTCTTGAGATGCAGTAGCACGAAAGCGGAGCCTCCGTTTGCCAAACGGAATCCCTGGATGGATGCAAATCACATAGCCTGACTGGGGCTACACACGGTGTTTACATTCCACTATAGTAAGTAATTCACCATGTAATTCTAAGGCTGCCTTGCCTAGATATCAAGTTTTTAAGCAAATCTAAACATTTCAAATCAGGGGCATATTTCATTTTCAAGGACAGAGCAACTAAACTATGGTTAATGATAAAGAATTATGTCTATGGGAATGTTAAATCTGTTTTAGAAATAGCGGAGATTAATTTCCCCATTGTTCCACATTAACCATATATTTTGGTAGCCTATAAGAGATGATTTTTGATTGTCCATAAAGACTGTGGGTTTGTGTGATCCTTGAACATATATACAAACATTTATATGAATGTATATATATATACTTTGATGTCATGAGAATCCACCTTAGTCTGATTATAACGATGCCTGTCTCCTAACAGCCTGTCTCACTGCTTGCATCATGTCCACACTGCTGCACTCTCTCTGCACCTCTCCATGAGCTCCCAGCCCCCACCCCATTGCTAATAACCTCTTTACAGTATTCCCTGATACTCCTGAACTAGTTCTAGCTATTTTTATTATTAAATAACAATAACTACAATATATTTTATGCCACATCTCAGGGTTCATGATATTCATTGGTAGCCCAATAGTTATAAGCAGGTATTACTGGAGCCTGTTCTGTGTTTCTCTAAAGCTGTGCTTGCCACAGTTATACAGACACTAGATGGCACTCCTTTAATGCAAGTCTTTCACTACAGCTTATTATGTTAGTCACTATAATCTGCCTTTTCCATGACAACCACTAGGGGGCTCCCACACACCTCCCAACACTCAATCTTCTTCGGAAATCAATTATAAATTACATCTGTCTTATGGTCATGCTGAGGACATCCCACACCTACAGATGCTGAGAGAACCTAAGAAAATAAAATAAAAGCAAACAGTGTGCAAGCATGAAGGAACAAGACAAGGCCAGTGACTCTATAAAATTGCTTTAACAAGTGTGTTTTGCCAAGTAACAAAATCAATTTACAACTGGGCATGATTTTGATTGAAGTTTGTCTAATACACAAGAGATTATCAATGATGTTTATTAATGTGAAAATAACTGTGCTAAAAAACATGCACAGACCTGAAATAAATGTTAATCCAAAATTTTGCATTTTACCACAATGGTCTAATATTTCAAGACAGATAAATTAAAGTTTCTATTAATCCAGCACTTTATTCTTAAAATTGAAACTGCTTCTTAGACAATGCTGTCAAGAACTATAGTTGTCTGCATGTATTAGAACAAATAGAAAAAGGACACAATTTTAAAAATTGCATAATAAAGAAGGTGAACAGAACAGTGAAGAACAGTAGTTTCAAAAAGCAATGCGACAAAGGGTACACTGAGGAAGGGAAACTTACAGTACATGAAACCTTGATTGCAAAGCTTGAAAATATTAATAAAAAAATGAAAGAGTTCAGATGTCTGCATTTAAACTTATATTTTGAATTTATAAAGGAATCCAATATCTACCTGTCAATGTTTTCCTTCGTTACAAAAAAATAACTGAATAAAAGACAAATAATCGTAACCTGAGTGAAAACGTTGCTTTTATTTAACCATTTCCTTAATATGTATTAACTGATCAACATCTCCATTTGCAATTAAAAAATGACTTCCATTGTGAACAATGTTGGGCAGAATATTTGACAAATCACCTGATCTTAGTTATTTGGGTAGACCATTAATACAAAAAATGCAGGGGTCGGAACTATTTGTAGTTGCAGCCTGTACAATGGTTACTATGGCAATATTTACAATCCTACATGTGGGAGCACATTAAAACCTGGAGCTCGTTATAACTGCCATATTGGCATAGCAATGCAACCCCCCTAATGTGAGCTGATTCCAGAACTGAAATCCTGTTGTTTCAAAAATAATTGTTTAAATTTGGAGTAAATTACCACTTGTTTAAAATCCTTTGGTGAAACTGGAGATAGGGAAATATGGATTTCATATATATACACCCTCATCGGAAATGAATTTTGACTTGAGTGGATTGTGTGAGGTTACTTCTGCAGTTTGCCACCTGGGACCCAAACCACATCTTAAGCCTCAGGTGGCTGCTTTAACCCGGAGACCTGCTGACCCTCCCTCAAGCCTCCTCTATCTTCTACCATCTGCTTTACAGCTTCCATGCTCTCGTTGTCTCTCAGGGCTTGGACACGTCTAGATGAGCTGTGAAGAAACATTTGTTTTTTGTTTTTCACTGGTTGGGGGGGCTGGTCTTGCAGAAGGGGATTCTGGGCTCTCAGCATGACAGCCCATCTGCAATCTGCTGCCGTAAACTTCCCCTAAGCTGATTTGCCGTCCCCAGAGGTGCTGGGTGAGAATGCCAAGACAGAGTCACAAAGCCTTCGATGAAATTAGGCTCACGCTGGTCTTTCATCTATCAGTCAGGCGTCTTCCGCTAGCCGGAGAGATATCATCTGGAGAGATAAACCCTGCAGCCTTTTCGGGTCTCCCACCCATAAGTTCATAGGAAAACAATATCAACAGAAATAACTGGAGATTTGCTGCGTATGGGGGTCAGGGGTCATGCCCTTTGTCTGTTTCTCTGAATATTAATGTAACTGTTGTAACTGCCGTGGTTAAACACTGAAATCTAAGTATTAGACC
The DNA here is from genome assembly GCA_026777045.1 of Hyperopisus bebe. Lineage (NCBI taxonomy): Eukaryota > Metazoa > Chordata > Actinopteri > Osteoglossiformes > Mormyridae > Hyperopisus > Hyperopisus bebe. Next base: position 11,362,302 of record JAODJW010000040.1, on the reverse strand, counting down.
GGGCTCCATTTAATGCACCTGCACATTTCAATTGGTTTCTTTCTGTCGTTTAATTGTATAAAACAGTTAAGTGCAATGAATATGAACTCCTGGCAACCATCTAGGCAGCATTTCTACAGAATGTCTTGCATTCTGCTAAGATCTCCTGGCTTTCCAGTGCCAAGTTTTAGATCAACAGTGCCTTTATGAAATCTGAATCAAGTATCAAATATAATGAATGCTGCATAACATTTTAAGACATTGATATTAATGTTCATTAAAAAGTAACTAATAACGAGGGATATTATTAAATAAAGACCAAAAGGAGTGATGTTGATTAAGTCAAAATAATATATAGTTTAACTGCACAGGAATCAATTGCATGCCAACACCAATGAAGGATTCTGGTTTTCATACATGCACTAGCATTAAATCAAAATATGCATTGATAAGCATTTTATTTTCCACACTACCCGAGTCTTTTGCTTAAGCTTTTTTTATGATCAAAGATGTCATGGTGAAAGGGGTTAGATCGTCCTCTCTTCTTGTTTTGATGGGTCTTTTCCCATTGTATATTTTGAATAGGGCATTTTTGTTAGGAGCTGACTGAAGTTATCTTTTGCTGGAGTCCGTCTCTATTCTCTAGGGATTTAATCTCATCTGGAGTTGTCCATGCCAAAACCATTCAAGGGAAGTCACTGGACTTCGGACACCGTTAACTTGGCATGAGCCGTCGGTCACCATAGCAACAGGGCAGCTAAAAGTCTTTCTGGAACATTTCAACTTTACACTTCATTCCTTCAATTTGCATTTAATTATAGAATTTCCACAAGGTCAATAAAAATACTTGATTTTACGAAATTACTTAAATGCCTTTGCATTTTGATTAGTGTCAAAAAACAATGCAAAGAAAGGGAAAGGGGAAAATTACGTGTAACCCTAAGGGCAGAAGAGACCGAGGAGTCCTTTATGAGGAGTCCTTTATGAGGAGTCCTTTAATATTAGTACCTATTCAGGAACAAGAGGCCATGTATTGAAATTGAATAGTGCTGATGACAGATATCCTAATATGGAAGCAATAGTATATCCCTTTTAGGTTCAATCAAGTCAATGTTACACAAAACCCCACCCACAGGTATTAAATAAACAGATGTGCCTGCAATAGATACTATATAAAAACCTATTTCACCTAATACTTTCCTCTTTATACAGAATAATGAGGAAAAAATGCCAATCTTGGGAAGGCCAGATGTACAGATATGTGGTGTTAATGAAATGAAGCAGAGTTGTTTGGCCTGCACGGACTCCCTCACTAGTTATGGAACAAAGTCATGTGATTACATTCACAAAACTACAACAAGCTACAGGACAGCATCAGTTGGCTGGCATTCTGGGGAAATTGGTCTGCACAAGACACTGGAATTGAAGTGTAATGCTAATTGTATTAGACCAGTCCTTCAAGTAAGACAACTATTTACAAAGAAACAAAATCCATATTATATATTGAAAAATATATTGAAAAAAATTATACATTGAAAAAAATATCAGAAAGAGAACCACAATTGACACAATGGGTTAAAACAATTAGATTCAGTCATTAAACCCACACACCACAGCAAACTTAGTACCACAAAGTGTCCAAATAACAAATCATATCTATCCATTGATCTATATTCCATAACTGCTGTGAGTCTGAAAACATCATAGACAGCACAGTAACTAAAAGTCATGCAGCAAAAAAAAAAAAAAAAAAATCAGGACGTTTGGGACTGGTATAATGTGACTAAATGGTACATGGAGAACACAATCATTCTACATCTTATCGCAATAGCAATCTAATAATCTGCATTATTACAACTATTCAAGCATTCATATTGTCTTGTTTTCCATATGGGAAATTTGGCATCGCAATAAATTTAACTACATTTTGCAGCACTCTTAAAATCTTTAAGATTCCTTATTTAAACCGTAACCTTTCATTTTAATACCTGTATACTGTAAAAATTTAGAGAAAAAAATTTACAGGAAAATGTGCAATGAAAGAAATGCAAATATGTGAATATCCATTTTGATAAGCCAGTGGACCATTCAGCCCACAAGCATCAGATTATTTATGTTCTACTTAATATTCATCTAGGAAAGTCACACAAAACTAAACATGAAGGAGATTAAGGAGATTAAATGCTGTTCACAAAATATAGTGCACACACCAAATTGCAGACATATGAAAGATCTATGACAGTAAAATAACTAAATAACCAAATATTGAACTTGATTAAAAACTTTAAATGTTTTATGCCACTTTATCCTATTTGGAGAAACTTGCTTTCCATCCACCTTATAGGTTAAGAGAGTATTTGAATGAAATAAGGAAAGTTTACAGTGAAAAGTGTATACAGGGCTTGGGTGTAATTCTGAAAACAAAAACTAAATGGTAGCACAACCTGCTTTACCCAAGAATCAGTCCATTTGTCTATAACTATGTGCTGACAACATACAATGTGACCTACTAGCAATGCAATTCTGCACAAATACAAACAGATACAGTACAGTATATCTATGCCCATTTACTACCAAAAACTACAGTAAGACTCATATAATTTTAGACCTACATCTTCTTCCAACACATCCACATTTGGTTCTTGAATAATGTATTGGGATCTCAATCATTAATTATTCTCTGCTGTCAAGTGAGGAAAACATGGCGTGGCACAAGTAAACCTGTTTAAAGCTCACACTTCCACAACCATAGATGAATAATCATTGGGACGCTGGGATTTTTTAAAAATACTTTTCATCTGCTGAATACTGCGGCTGGAGTTCTTTGAAAGCATCTCATGTGCTTACTGATCACAGTATTACATTCGCAAAAAAAAATTCTTCAAACCAAACCATCATTAAAAACAGGAACTACCATGGCTTGCTTTATACAGCATAATTATTCCTGTCAAGTACAACACATTACTGCCAAAAAAATTTATTCCATGATACAAAAAATGTTTTACTTAAGCTTAAATATTAAAGGTTTTACTGATCTAAGATCCAAATGGTGCAGGATCAGACCAGAATTAAACTAGGCCAATTGTTCAACCTGGGTAATCTATTATGGAAATTAGTAATAATAAAGTAGCAAAAAGTTGATACACATAATGCTTCCCATTAGATAAGACATTTAGTAACATTAATATTTCATGGAGGCACCAAACATCTTGGGAACTCATACCTTGGTGCAGCTTAATCCCTTTTTAATAAAAGCATTTTAGACTCTGGACTGAAAGACTGATTTTCCTTGCATATAAGAAAATATATTAATAATTAAGAATGTGAGTGCTATGCTAAACTAATTGACATTATTATTAGCAGCATGAATAACATTTACACTTAAAACTTGGTTAAACAATTACATTAATGATTAATATTTTAGCAATATTTTCAATGCCTGCCCAGTATTATCTTTCTACTGAAATAACTGATGTTAAAATACTTTGTTTCTGCATATTGTTGTGTGGTTACTGCAGTGTTCTGAAGTATGATGCCTTTGTAAAAGGATATAGCAGGAAACCTGGTGAGCCTTTAAAATGTATATAGAAGTATGGCATTAGTCAATGATTGGGTGGGTTTCTTTTGGAAATGGGCTCTTATAATACTTCCTAGCTGGGGGGGAGGGGGTCATTATTTTCCTCCCAACAGTAGACAAACGATTTGTTAGCCTGACTGTTCAGAGCATGACCGAGGGCATGGCTTCGTGATCTTTCAATGCAAACTGGACAACTTCCTGCATGGTGGAAACAGATTTTTTTGTGCAGACATAGAAATCGACTCATTGCTTAAAACAGTTTCTCCTTATCTATGTTTTTGATCTCTGAATGAACACTGACATTCCAATTGAGCATCTGTAATGCTGCCAGATCACAAAAAAACCCAGCCACTGAGGAATGAAGATGTCTCATCTTAAATCTGAACTCTACTGAGATATACTTAAGACCGACAGATACCATATGTTTGGTCAAAGCTCCATCAAAAAGCTATTTGTTAAAAATGCGGCATCACATTTACAGCTCCATGTGAAACCGAGTTTAAATCTTTCAAACTCATTTTTAACTCATTCTTCAGATCACTGAGAACTATTATTTTGAGATTAATTTTGTGCCCATACCTGAATATAGCTAATTTTATGGCATCCTTATCACAATACCAAGCTAATGTAATTTCTTATTTCCATGTGTTTGCTACTGCCTTTTCAAAGTGGTTCCATATATTTTTACTTAAAAAAAAATTGCTTAAAAGGCAAGCGTCATGTTTTTTTTCCCCAAGGTAAACTAATAATTTGAATAGTGTAGCTTTAATGTTGCCAGTAATTAAACTGTAATTAATTACAATGTGGTTGCAGGACAAGCTGTAGAGGTTACAGCTATAAGGTACTTTGTGATATAACACCAGAAAAATAACAAGCAACAGCACAAGTCAGTCAAGGCAGGTAAAAATGAAAAGCTAAAACTGCAGGTCAGCTGCCCTGTTTGAAGTGTAGCTTAGTGCAGAGAAGCTCTGCGGGAAACAGCTGCCTTACAGACCACTGCAGTGTGTAAGTAGTACATTAGTTAATAAGTTTTGCACAGTTCAGAAACCGATGTATCTGCTCTGGTGAGGCCCATTCCCACAAAGTACCCAAAGACTTCCTATCTATAGTACTTATTTAATAAAACCAGCTGCCTGTGGAATGTAGAATATAGTAAATGGCAAATAACGAAACAATAAATGTTTCGAAATTTGGTATAATGTGGATTGACGTGGATACATCCTTTCACTAGTGAACTTTACTGTCATCCCATCCTTATGCAAGTACAATATATAGTACAGTGTAATGAAATAATGACCCTCCAAATCCACAGTGCCACGTGCATACAAGAGAAAACACGTACTGCAACAGGATGCGACAAGTGCGACAACGTAATGAATAAAAAAATTATATAAATATATCAGCTGTGCAAGATAAAATGGAAAGTGGACCATCATTGGAAAGTAGCAGAATATCTAGATGAGTGTTTGGCACCACAGAGAACCAATGAGTAGCCTGCAGAACACTAGAAATCGCATGTTTTTTTTGGTTTTTTTTTTCGGATTTCACGTATACATGTGTACATGTGTCTCAGATGTTGAGCACCACGCTGCTAAGGGGACGTGAAATCATAGCTAAATTCACCTCCCCCTCTGGCTGACAGCTTTTACCGTCACCCCTCACCACCCCACTGTAAAAAAGAGGTGCAGAGATGTGGTTGGTGCAAGTTGGAAACAGGTTTAAAATCTTGTTTCATAAGTTAGGGAGGGAGGTGGGGAGGAGCAGGACGTTTAGGATTCCGAGGTTTCAAAGCGTAGTGGATCCGAGCCTGATGTTACTACATGGACATAGTCTGCTAGGTGGTTTCTTCATTATTTTAGCTAGTAATCTTTAGCTAGTAGGTACCAGGGGCCTTCCCATCAGCAAAGAGTTCGCAATGACGTTCCCATGTGGAAAATCGAGCCGAAGTGATCCATGCTCATTTTCAAAATACCTCTTTATTGAGTGTGAAAAGTTTGAATTATAAGAAAGAAAAATCATAGTTCATTCATCAGTGTTGCTGCCCCCTGCCTTGTACCCATAGATTCTTGGATAGGTTCCCGATTCCTGTGAACCTGCATAGGGCAAGCAAGTATAGAAGATGGATGTATGGATGGATGGATGGACAGACGGATTCCTTAGTGTTGTCTTCCCACATTCAATCCCATTCTTGGTTAGTTATTGCACTAGCAAGCAGCCAAAAAACATACTAACACGAGTTTTCCTCCATCATCTATATCTTTTTACTTGCCATCTCACCAAGCCATGCACTCTGCTTGGCGACACATAAATTCAACGTGGTTTTAAAAGCCTGGTGTTGCTATAGTAACCATGCTATTTACATGTAATATCTGGGGTGTTAATTCTGCCCTGCATCACGGCACTTTGACCTGATAATTGGGATTAATACATGAATAATGAACTCTGGCTCTGCATGCAAAGGTTTGAGATAATCATTCTCACTCAGCAGCCAGGTGGAACAAAGACAGAAAATTCTGTTTGAAATACCCATTGATTAAAAACATAGGACTTCAATGAAGCCTTCTTTTTTCATTACAACAAAAACAATATATTTACGTGACCTGACCCAATAAAATCTTCAAACAGGCAGTTGATTACCATTAACTAGAATTCAGTGCAAAGGAGAACCTTACTGTAACTCATTGCCCCTCTTGGTGGCAATTAAGGCTTCCAGCACGCTTTATTGTTTTGCTAAACTGAAGACAGACAGCGACCCGGAGTCGGTTAACAAAAATCTCAAAAATGTCTAATGTATATGTACAGTATATTTTAAAAAAAGCCCTTGAGGACATAAAACAAAGTTGATGCTTGGTGAATTTTAAATGTAATATGCAAATGTAAGATCTTTACCAGCTATGATTACAAATGTCTTTTTTCCAGCACTTGCTCAAAGCACTTTCAGTGTAAAAATAATACTACAAGGAAGTTACATGGATTTTGTGACCAATTTGTCATTTTTACTGAATATACTAATGATCATAGCCTCAAAGAGCTGAGGACATCCATGCATTGCATGCTATTTTCTTCCCAAGTCAATGGTTTCTTATATTTGGGAGAATTATCTTGCCAGTATGGATCAGTAAGACAAATGGACTGCAAAGCGGAATCTCCACAGGACTGAAACTCAGGTTTGACTATCTGAACTGATGTATAATTCAAAATACAACGTTCCAACAGATATTTGAACAACTGAATGCCATTTAAATCAAACTGACTGCATTTTCAAAGAGGGTTACCACCAGCACAAAACTTGGCCTTCGTCTTCGAACAACCACTCTTAAATATACATTTGTGAATACATTAGTATAGTGGAAAATTCTAAATGATAGAATTCATCAATGTATATCGATCTATAATGCTTCAAAGATATTTGAGCTTAAGTTTAGCAAACAGTTGTTTCGTAATCCAATTACCATATAGCCTGTCCCCAACTGGGGTTCTGTGTACCTGGAACAGGCTGCAAAATCACCATCACTCTATGCTGAATTGGGAACCTTAAACATTAAGAGGTCACTGATATTAAAAACAAAATCTTTCAGTACAATTCAAGTATCATCCACGATCACTTCAGACGCTGGGTTCAGTATTTCAATTAAGTTCATTTAATTGTGTGAGAGCACAGCATTTGGATTCCAAAAAAAATTGGTAATTAAACCAAAACAACAATCTCATAATTTAAACAATGATTTAAGGTTTGCCGATTTACCATCTATATTATTTATACTGTAGTAGCTGCCCAAAGGTGCTTAGCCCACATTAAATAAAGGAGTATTTCTCTAAAATATGAATGGATACCTGATTTTTACACAACATGCAAAGTATCTTTAAAGACTGTTTTAAATGTGAACAGGCTCTTCTTGGAGCATACAGTAGCACAGGGAGGCCTATGGGCTGGATCTGGCTCCCTCACACAATACAGGCAATTTAGACACACCAGTCCACCTACCCACGTTACTGGATTGTGGGAGGAAACTTAAGTACCTGGAGGAAACATGCAACCCCCCCCCCCCCACACACACACACACACACAAATGGGCAATTACAAAGGAGATGCACAAATCTTTAGAAGGCAAAACTTTTCACCTTCACTCCTAGATATTTCTTCTCTGCGGCTTCACATTTCACCACAGAAATATACATCTCCTAACTAAAGTTGTGAAAAACATGCTTTTTTTTGTTGAATTCTGCTCTCATTATTCATAAATGGCAATAACGTTTCTTTTCTTATACTGTTTTGCTCCACAAATGGGGAATTATTACGAGGCAACAATTCAGATGAGCCTTCACATGCATGAAGTACACCATACGTGAAACACTTTGTGCAGAGGAGATACTGGAATATTTGACATGCATTTTATATTGAACAATCTGATATGATATGATGTATGAATTTGCCCTAGGATGTCGTCTTTGCATTCCATGTGTCAAACTCCCTACTGAAAAGCAATTAGCAAACGTTATTTCAGACATGGAGAGTCCAGAGACTTTCAATGATGACACAGTCTGTAAGTGGGTCGTTCCGCTTAAAAGAATGAAAAAAAAAAATCAAACAGAAAAGATAAGTCCAATAAGAAGTCTATCAAAAATAATTGTCTTCTGGTGTGGGAAGCTCTAAAATTGAGACCTCAGTGGACATCCTCCTGACTTCCACTCCCACACTCTGCACGAGCTGTCATCCTCTACTCAATGAACTTCTCTCAACTTGAATGCCAGGCTGCAGTAACGCGTGGTCCACGCACGTCACTATACATGTCCCACTAGCTACAACCAGAAACTAAATAAAGTGCAAAAGAACAGCACCTATTATTATTATTCTTATTATTATTATTAATAATAATAATAATAAACATACTACATTTTATTTGTAATGCACTTAACATTTGAAACAAATCTCAAAGTGCTACAAAATAGAAAGATCATAGCAAAAACTACATAAAACTCCTTTAAAAATGTAGCAACCCACAAGGTTATTTAAAAGTCATAAGTTCTGCTTAAAAGAAATGTTTTAAGTCTGGTTTTAAAACTGTCAATAGTCTGTGGTGCCCTCAGATGGTCCAGGAGGGTGTTCCATAGTGCTGAGCTTAGTCCTGGGGAAAGGCAGCCAAAAATACCCAAAAACTTCAAAACATCCTATTTTCCATGCACTGCCTCCTGGGTTCACCCAATGGCCCAATCGAAGTGCTGCTAGGTTTTTACCCCTATTGGGTAAAGGTGTGTTGAGGTGATGCATGAGTCCAGATCAGATATCATTCAGTCATGGTTTTACTTCCGCTCTGAGACTTGTTCAAAGTAGAAACCTCACCTTCTTAAACCCTCCAGTGCCCCAGATAAAGGAGATTATCCATGCCAGTCAGAATTAAAGAAAAAAATGGAAAAATGGAAACTATACCAAATACACACAGTAATACATAATATAATAATTAGACATGGTACAACACATTTTTTCTGGTCTGATCCCGATACCAGTATTAAAATTTTGAAGATCTGTAGACAGATTCCGATCCGATATTTTTTCCCTTTTATCAGCCATATTTGTATCCATACATTTCAATTAAAGCTACCTGTATTTAGTGCTGTAGCAGCATTGTTTGAGTATGCCAAGAACAGGGAAATATAATGGTCATGTTGCTCAAAAGCCCACAAATATCTACATATACAACTTTTATGTAGTAATTCTCCAAACCTAGTTTGTATAAATGTTAATGTTCAGAATTAGCAGCCATTAACTTTGCGAACAAATATCACTGCTATTCAGCTTTTTTCACATATTCTTTTGTTTACACATACTGTATGGCCTAAATTCTGCTTAAGAAAAATGAGCACTAGCCTTGCATACACTGCACTCTGCCATTTTGCTTTTTACTTCCTTCAAAGTAAAGTACTCCCACACAGCTGACATCACAGCTCCGATGCACACGCATCGCCGGGCCCCTGGCTGTCACATGACACTCGCTTCTGTTTAAGCTACAGTATGTCTAAGACTGCAAGCATTTCTGCTATTTCCAGGCCATCTCCGATGGGATATCGGGCTGGTTTGCTCTATGTATTTCACCCCAAAGATGCGCAGTTGAGATGAGCTGGATTATCCAGATTTGTGTTTAATGTCAATGTGTCCTGTGATGAAGGTGCTTCCTGGCCTGAATCATGTGCTTCTTGGGTTAAGTTCCAGCCTCGTCACAACCCTGCGATCAGTAATGGACTGATTTCAGCTACCAAAATATGTATCAAGTTTGTGTTCTTCAACCCATACAATTTACATGGGAACTCAAGTTTCAACCCACTGGAACTATCACCTCTGTATATGTACTGTATATAATACACATATCTCAATACATACACTGCGCAGTGACTGATTATACAGGGATAAAATGTAGAATTACCAGCAGCAAATAGCCAATTTAACTATGGCAGATGAACAGAAAAAAACATACAGCAGGCAAAAATCATCATACAGACCAACCAACCCTGGCTGCTGTACAGTTCAGCTTGATGCCACAAATAACAGTTGCTATGACACCACGAGCAAGAGCTATCTCGCATGTTACCCCCTTCAGCTGTATGAAGATGAGATGGGCTTTGTCCCAGCTAGTCTGCTTTAAGATCCAGAGGATGCTGGAATCCCAGGATTTGGACCATTCAGGAGAATCATCCACTCTGGCATGGCATGGGTGAGTATGATCAGGTCCCAGGTTATAAACGAGATCCATTCCCTAAGTCTGTCTTTAAGTCGAATTTGTAGGTAAGTAGGAAAATTCATAATACAGTAAATAATACTTATAGCAGTAATAAGACTACACTTGGTACCGTACTGAGCCTTGAGCCAACAAACCACTGAAGCTGTGCAAAGCGTCACAAAGTAGTGCGTTTCTTATCATGAACCATTGTATTTAACCTGAATTTTTACTATAATAGGCTTTATAGCAGTGTGTTTGTAAGTACAAGTTGTGCATAAGTCAGCCATTCTTAATGCAGGGACTTACTGTACTAGGAGTTGAACACAACAAGTAAGAAGTGTACGGTCTTTCTGGTGTTATTTTAGTACTGTATGTTCTGTTTTGTGACACAGTGTCATTTCATTCAGATCTAAAACACAATGTCAACTACAGGGATAGCAAAATAGAGAGTTATAGGGTAGACAGAGCGAGAGAGATACAGAAACAGAGCAAAGAAAGACAAACAATTGGAGCTACAGCCAATGGCGTAGGGCAGAGTTTGATATTGGTGGGCGGGGGGAAACTTATTAATTTAGATGCAAAGGTCAATCTATTGGGGGAGATGAAAGGATCCAAAATAAAAAAGCTGGGTACCTGTCCCACCTTTCCCCCTGATTCCAACATCTCTGGGCACGGCCCAAAAGAGTACCATAGCGTCAAACCCTTCTCCTCAACAATGCAATGTAAAAATATGCAAACACACATGAAAAAATTTAGTTATGACTTTTTTAGAGGGTTACAGACTTCAAAGAGTATTATACTGAGCACACTAGCTGAAGAATTAAAACATGTTACTGTCTGCAATGGTTCTGCCGTTTGAAAACACACACAAATGCAGCAGTGCTCCGGAACTGCACGTCAACTGAGAAGGCAGCTTTTTACATTTGTTTTCCTTAATTCGTCCAAAGTGACAAAATGGCAGTACAAACGAGCTTGGCAGTTAAAGGTAATCAGCCCAAGCTGGCTAGATGATGCTATGGAGACCATCATGTCTACAGCCCAGGTACACTGGAATACAGGAAGTACTGTCATCACAATACCAAAACTTTATATTAATATTAAGTTATGAATTTCGATTGAGATAATTCATAATTTAATGATCCCGTGGGTAAATTGTCTTTATGCCTCCCTCAACTTGCTTTTTGTAGAGTAAGCTGTCTGCAAAGAGCAGCCACCTGTTGGGGCGCCCAGGGAGCTGGGGGTTAAGGGCCTTGCTCAAGGACCCGCAGATGCACTGAGGCTGGGATTGAACTGACGACCTTCTGATTACAGGCACACAGGCTTAGCCCACTGATTCTCGATATTTCAAAAGACTATCGAATGTCATTATTGAGCATTATTTCAAAGAAAATGTCTAATGATATTCGAGTTCATTTGCAGGCGCTTAGGTAAAATAAAATGTAAGTATATTAGTCAAAAAAGTAGGCTATTATTATGTCAGTTGGGTTGAATTACCTGGCAGGGTCGGGTTGCTAGTGAGATGGATTTGCGCATCACTGTAGATTATGTATGAATATGTATGCTATTGCTGTGCAGAATTCACATTTGTTTTCCTAGACATAACAGGGGATTGAACTAGTCAACTATTACCTAACAGTCTATGAATGTCTCAAAAACATCAGGATGTTTTTCAAACAGATGTCTAGCCTGGCTTGATGTATTGCCTCCCTTTCCAAGACACAATTTAAAACAGCTCTTGCACAGAGGTGTTGAGGGGCTTTCTCCCTACTTTAAGGCCGAAATATCTCTGTATTTCACTTCAGGCCCCCTCTTTGACAACGAGTCCAGGTGTTGCTGAAGCTGCTGCCATCTTTTCAAGACTAATCTTTGAACACAGTAGTAAAGCACACCGCACTCTCTCCCGTTGCTCTTGGTTGTTTCCTGCAACATCACACACCACAAGAGCAACGTCACCGCTGTCAGAGTTGAGCTTAAAAAGATAGATTGTCTTTAGTGAGATAAAATAGCCATTCGTGTAATGAAATTATTGATTTTTTTCAAAATGCTGGTATTGTGCCGCTTTACTGTCCAACCCTAGCAGGAAGCACCAGTTGCATGCTGGGGAGTAAGCAAGAAAATTAGTTAAATCCTGGACACCTCCAGTGCAGCAGTGCGCCAAGTCCTGTGGTTGCTGACGCATTCATTTACAGAATATTCATCTCACTAGACACCAGGTCATAACAGGGGTCGTCGCACCAGAAATCCGTCTGTCACTATAAAGCCAGGCAGAGTCTGCGGGTTAACGCACCTGGAGACCGAACACAGTGCATTCTGGGTTTAAATATCCGACAAGAGGATGGAGAGAAAAACACAAAGTGATACTCTACTTACTTTGTCTTTCTTACTGTTTATTTTATAAGGAACCGGAAATAACACTAAACAAACAAACAACAAACAATTTTATTTTTGTATAGTGCGTTTTCACAACATTACATTGTCTCAAAACGCTTTACAGCATCCCCACCCAAAGCCCCCAGTGAGTAAGCCAGAGGCGACAGTGGCAAGGAAAAACTCCCTAGAAGGAAGAAACCTTGGGAGGGACCAGACTCAAAGGGGGAACCCATCCTCAAGGGGGCAGCAGAGAAAGACCTAGAACCAGACTCAAAGGGGAAGCCCATCCTCCAGGAGCGGGCAGGGAGAGTCAAATCGGAGAGATGGCTAAGTGCTTTTGTTGGGAGGGCAGGAAGTTATTATTCACAAAAAAAAATATATATATTGCAGTATTTGATTTGTATTATTTCATCATTCATACAAACAGTGACTCAAAGGGCAGCAGTGTCACAGCCTACGTGGCCTGAGATTGGCTCCAGTCTGCCTAACCCATTGTCCTATAGTGGACATATTTACATGACTAGTTAAGAGCAGATTTGTCTCAAAAGCTGAGAATAGTTTGAGTAAATGATCATTTAATAAAGGATTCTTCAGGCAGAAAGCCCTGAACACCTCCTGTTGATATCTTTATTTATCTCTTATGGTCCCATCCCCCAATCGTTACCTTGCTGCCCCTGTTCGGAACTGCAGGTACTGTTTTTAATATTAAGCAATACTGACGTTTAAGTGTAAGAAGCACGTGGGGTTTCACCCCATTGAAGGGATCTCTTGGAGCTGGCACCGAAAGACTTTCTGAATCTGTACAGCAGATGCCGGAATTATCTGTTCTGCCTTTATCTTGAAATTCTTTTAGCACTTCCCACTGTGTGATGTTGATAACAAAAAAAATGAAATGGATAAATAACACATTCTGTATCCAAGTTACTGTTACCAAGGGTGCCAGTTACAATCCCCTTGCAGTAGAAACAAAAAAAACTCCTCTGTTAATAAAATGATTATTGGATTTGATCATAGTTGCGTTGATATGCAGTGAGATGAAGTATCAGCACACACTTGATGTCTTGGTGTTTGCTCTGTAGCATTACGCCATGCTCCTGTTTCTCCAAGTGTAAAATCAAGCAGGCTCCATCTCGTCTGGATGGCTTTGACTTTATGTTGAAATGCCTGAACCTGTTAGTTTTGTAAATATTGTAATCACCCCCATCTCCACTTTGTTAATGAACTGCAGAGCAGAAATCCCGTGATACATATTATGTAACATATTACCCATCCATTCATCCATCCATCCATCCATCTCTCAACTGCCACCCCACCCTTAAGTAAATCGGCCTGTCTAAATTGCCCATACAATATGACTGTACGAGTGCTTCAGATGGATTGGCATCCCATATTCAGATATATCAGATATATATTCATCCATCCATCCATTTTCTGTACCTGCTTGTCCTATTCAGGGTCATGGGGGGTCCAGAGCCTATCCAGGAGGCTACAGGCACAAGGCAGGGAACAACCCAGGATGGGGCGCCAACCCAACACAGAGCAGACTTACACATCTGTCGCACACACATGTACACCTACGGGCAATTTGGTAACTCCAATTAACCTCGGCATGTTTTCGTACTGTGGGAGGGAAGCTAAGGACCCAGAGGAAACCCCACTGCGACACAGAGAGAACAAGCAAACTCCACACACCAGGGCGGGGAGCAACCAAAGTCAAACCCTAGAGGTTTGCTAACCACTACACCACCATGTTGCTACATGTGTATTTACACACACACACACACACACACACAAAGTTGGTCTTCCTATCTAAATGGAGACCGTCCATTCATTTCTATGGGAAAAACCCTACTACCAATCATGACACCCTCACCCTTAACCCCTACCCATCCCTAACCTTAACCATAAGTAACCAAACCAAATACAAGACTTCTGGCATTTTTACTTTTTTGATTGTATTCACAGATTTTTATAAAACGGAGGTTATCCAAATGGGGACCTCAAAAGTAGGTTTTACTACACTTTGGGGACAATTTGGTCCTCAAATGTGATCTATGCAAACCCACACACACACACGCACAGATACTCACACAGACACACAAACAAACATGCAAAATGATGATTAATGTCACAAAAAACATGCTTTGCCACACTATAATAAGAATGCAACATATTGATTACCAAAATATTTATTTATTGCCAATTCACCGAACAAATTTACATCAAAGGGCTTATCTGGCTGATTTTTCGAATGGACTCATCGCTGCAGAAAAGAGTATTTACTCTTGGAAAAAATCCTAATGAATCACATTATAATGAGTAAAACCGTCTCATTAGAGACTGCTTAAATATCAAACACAGAAATTCCCAGTTTTAGTTTAACCACAGTCCGAATACTAGCGGAAAATCTGAGAGCATTATCACGTTATGAAGCCTGTGGTCTACCTCACTTGCCATTTGTAGCCTTTGATCGCATGTGCTGCTTTGGGAGTCACTCCCAGCTCTGCCCATGAACCTTGTTTTCAAGCTGACTCAAACTGATTTCTCTACACAAAATCAACTCCATGAGTTCTAAGGGGTTTCCCTTTAAGTTAGGTCCTACCCAGTCCTTGAGGTGGCAAGCTGATCAGTGGGCCGGCCTGCTCAGGTGTAAATTGTAGGGTCTTTGTAAGACATAAATACTTTTGAAAAAGCACATTTCAAAATATATTCCTATATAATAATTTTAAATAAATACTTAGATATGAAATAATAATAATTTTGTTACATTGTGATTACACCATGATTGCAATGCAGTTATTTTCATTAATAGTATTACTAGTCTGGAAAGGTTTTAATCAAAGAGCTACCTTCCCAATATACAGATGCTGCTCTACTTACGAACTTTCAACTTACGAACTTTCAGACATACGAATGAAGAGGACTGTAAGTCGAAATTGTGGTCATTGGGCTCCTGTTTCCTGGCTGCAACATCAATTTCTTTTTCTGCGGGCTAATTCCGGGTAGTACGACTTCTGGCCGCTACTCCCGCCGCGCAGCAGCGTAGCTTGCGTACTCCCAGCATCCTAGTTTGTACTTACGCATACCCTTAAAATTATGTTGAATAACGACTGATGAACATTTCAAGTTATGAACAACTATTTGGAACGCATCTCATTCGTGAGTAGAGGAGCGTCTGTATAATCAAAAAAATGGAATTTGTAAATGAGCCAGCCTAAGGCACACAATAACGGACGTCTCATGGTCACTTCCACCAACTCTATTCATAAGAGTTCTTTCCTCCTCTCTCACTCCCCCCCGCCAAATCCCTGAGACAGCACAGGGCATCTGATCAAAAGTGTTGTTCCTCTCATTAGACGATCAATGACACACTGGTATGGATACCATAGTCACATTTATTCATTTTCTTACTTTTTAATCACCTCTGTCAGCATGGGAGGATTGTATGCCATTGATCTACAGTTTATAGTTCACACACCTTTATGTCCCAGTCAGGTGGGCGCGAATTTATATTCTGTGTTAGTCATACGAAGTTAGTGTTAATAAGGACCTGGAACAAATAAAAGTTAGCTAGTTTATAAAAGTTTGCACTGTATAAATTGAAATATTATTTGAGCAGACAATGGAAGCTGTTTGCCATGATTCACAGCACAGGTCAGTACAGATAAAGCCCGCATTAGCTGCTCGACAAAAGAGTGAATATCAGCTTTCAGTTTGCAAAGTACTTTTTATTAATGTTGTACTTCTTATTATAACATTAAAAGAACAAGGGCAGTTAATATAGTGGCAAAAATAATCTGATATGAGAAGTGGCTGTGATCTTGCAGGTCTTTCATTTTACCGCAAGAGAGGCTTGCAGTGTCTTCAGAGCACCGAGTGAATAAAACGCTGACAGCAAATGGGCATTCAGCCAACTTTTATTCTTTCTTGCACTTTTATTTAACAGCCTAAAGCTTCCCTGTGGTAGGCAATGCTGTCTCTGAGTGCCTTTCATGAGGAAATATGAAGAACCAACAAAGGACGAAATACATACAAAATGATGTAACGTTTCCAGATAAATAGCTCCGGGCGTTGAGTGTGGTGAGCGAGGTGTGGTCCATATCCAGGCAACAACTCCCTTAGTCCGTATGCTGGTTGAGCTCCCCCTCCCTCCCTCTCTGTCTCCCACCCTTCCTCTCGCTCTCTCAGCCCTGGAGCTTTATCTCCTCTCTTTCTCTTTCACTCTTTCATGCTATTTCTCTCCCAACCGTGTCGGCTTTATGAGGTAACAGGGGATTAACCCATCGCCAGATTTGCATCCTACACTCAGTGCCTTATGTTCAGCTGTAAATAATACAATACAGCAAATCTGAAGCACCTTTCATTAATGATAAAAATTAAATGAGAATATAAACCAAAGATATGCTTATAATGGCTATGTTCCATTAGACAAAGGTAATGTTCATTGACAGTATTTTCACCTTTAAAAAGTTTTTTGTTACACAGGCGATTTACCAAAATCTCTGGGATCTTCGGGTAAGATATAATTTTTTAAACCCTTGCATGTCTACAGAAAACCAAGTTCAACTTGGAATTAAATACTACATGCTGCAAACTTCCAACACGGCGGAATGCTTCGTACACCACACACACACACAGACACACACACACACAGACACACACACACACACACAGACACACACACACACAAACACAGACACACACACACACACACACAGCACAATATGCGAAGCCCCTGGTGCCCAGAAGCTTTGCCGAAACCCTGGGTCTGTTCCCCGCACCGCCCTCTCACCGCAAACCCACCCCCAGCCACAGCCCACCCGCGGCACCGCTCCCTACAGGCGGCGACGAACAGCGGAACAGAATCTCACTTACCGGCAGCTGCTGAGAGGCCAGCCCAGCTCTCTTGGTGGAACTCTGCCTGGAGCTCAGCCTTTTCCAGGACTCGGAGAAGCGGCCGCGGGCGGTGCTCCTGCCTGGCCCTGGAGCTTCATCCCGGATGGAACACCCCCTTTCAAGCTGCTCCCTATCACCCCATCTCGTCTTTCTCATTTTTTCAGATGTTTCGGCTTACGGCGAGCGCTCTCTCGGAATCACCAAACTTGGGGCATCTTACGGCAGCTGCCGGCGCTGGCAAGAGCGTGAGAGTTGACGGGAGAGCGAGAGCGAGCGAGCGAGCGAGCGAGCCGGCGTGCAGTTGGAGGGGTCTGCCTGTTGCAGTTCCCGGTGCTCTTGATGTCGTTTTCACTGTTAGTATTTTCTGTCACCGGCAGATGGGCGCTCCGTAAATCAGGAGCTCCGGGGACAGCCGCTCCTGTCGGATGCCATGTCGCGGAGCTCTTGGTGACTCCCGGTAGGTTCAGATTGTAGAGGCACCAAAGCAAACACCACGCTCGCTAAGTGACTAGCATTCAGAGTCCCCCCCACTCCCCCCCCGCCCCGCAACCTTCTCACACACACACACACACACACACACACACGCACTCCCTCTCCCTCTCTCTCTCTCGAGCTCCTCACAGCCGTACTTTACAGTCTTTGAACTGCTTCCTCTTCTTTCTTAATTTCTGCTCCCACATTAAGCCTTTGTATTCAGGAGAGAAGAGCGCAGGGCCAGCCAGCTGTTTTGACTGCCGACGCGGCTCCTCTCTCACCTCATTCACAGTTCATTACACACACATGCCACTGGGAACTCTGCCTCCTCACTTTGCATCCTGATGGGGTTTCAGTAACTGTCAAAGCTCAGCCCCCCTAAAAACAGGTTTCTTCATGCAAACAACACTTGATATTGTCACTAATATCATCATGCGGTAACTAAGATTTTCATATCGCAGTTAACACTTTGACAATTTAGCCAAGACTTTTATACTGTAGCTATCACCATTATATTGCAGCTAGGACCTTCAGTTAAGAGTAGCTACAATAAAGAAACATCGATATAGTTCAGATGAACTACATATAATGCTATTAAGAACTTCACTGTGTTCTTATCTACAGCTCCATCATTAAACAGCTGACAGCAAAGCTATGTCTGCTTAATTGCCAGTCATGCATAAATAGCTGACATAAAAGCTGCCGTGTTCAGGCAGATAAAGAAAGGGACAGACAAACGCACGGATTCCTGGTTACCTGCAAATCGTGCTTTGGGGCTTACGGCTCAGTCATCCTGAGTACCATCAGCCTCAAAGGGTCGGAGAAGAGAGGGGTTAATTATACCCTGACCACTGCCTCCCGCAGGGTCTATGGAATCAAAACAACACGCACCTAGAGAAAACTAGACAGCCAGCCATATTTTTGTGTGTTTCCAATTGCAATCTCTGGTTTAAGACTGCAGTCTGGAAGAGATGAGCCCCATTTTGAAATGTATCAAACACTGTACATGAATAAAATCATACCATTCATGATGTTCAGGTACAGACTTGAGCAACTATAAGGCCCCATTAATTTGCCCGACCATAAACTTGATGCCCCTGTTTATCTTGTTAACAGAGGTATGTTCTCTTCTCCTGAGTAGATGAGTAAAAACGTAAATTAAAGCTGATGCTGACTGGGGAGAAACAGAGTGTTTAACACTAGTAATTTGCAGCATGACTGGAACGGCTGTCTGGGAGAGAGCAGTGCATCTGCCCATCACAGACGCTTGAACTCCATTTCCTAACTCAATGTTTATTAGCTTCCTTCATCATTAAACAGCTGTCGATATCTCCTGATTGTCAATGGGCATGGCTTCATGATGCATTTCGACACCACTGCATTTACACAGAAAGAAAACAAATAAATCAAAAAGAGGCAGAAGAGGCACAAACAGCAATCATGACCTGAAAAAAATGTTTCTCTTTTTTGCAGTATATTGAAGCAAATCATCAAAACTAATTGATTTTTTTACCTATTTACCCTCTTGTAGATATCAACCTTCAAACAAAAACTGAAGAGCAATTTCAAATTGCCATGAAACTGTTTCATGCATCTCTTACTTGGATATTTAATCTAGATCAGCTTTTCAAGCACCAGGGCGTGTTTTAGGTCAAAATTCATGCAAAAGCTTGCCATTTAGAGCAAAATAGCCATGCTTGCAAGCACACACAGAGCAAATAGACAGTAAATGTATATGGTATCTTCTGTTGTGGTCCAATGTAAAATCTACTTTGTACATGTGTCACGTTAACAAACCCTCTCAGATATGCATCAATTTGATAAGTGTTTTAATTATCTCCTGTGGAAATGCTGTTTCAGAGGGGTACATTGATCCAAAGTAGGTCTTTAACTTGAACATGCACACTGAAAGCTATATATTAACATCATGCAAAATGTCAATGTCTCTGACAAAATTTCATCATGGTGTTTCTTTGCAAATTTGCAAGACAATTATCTCGGTGGCAACTCCATCTAATGTATTAAACACCTGGTGAAACAGCTGACAATTCTTCAAGTTTTTTCCAAGAAAAAAATAGACTTACATGAATGCAAACAATCTGTTCCTGGTTTATCTCCTGAAATTGCAGGTGTTTTTTTCTGCTTGGTTGACCAGAGATCTATTAAGGATGAATAATGCAGTGGTCTGTAACATTTTGTGGCATCTTCTTAAGGTTTATGAACTCTTGCTTCTCAGATAGAATAGCCACAAATCCCCTACAATGGCAATTCGCAATTGAACAAATTCAACTCATGACTTACATCAGTGACAATTCTTTTTCGTTAATTGAGTAAGAGAATATGTCTTACTGAATACACAGATTTACAAAAGTAAAGTATCTATTATCAAAGACACGCCGTTGAGCATTTGCCAAGACATGTTCTCAGCCAATGATTCAACTTGTCTGATTAAGGCAGGGCTAAATAGTGTTCTTTATAAAAATGTACCTTTATAGATGGTTTCTAAAGACTCTTAATATATAGTCAGCAACAACAATAGTCACATCCTCTAACCTAGGGATGGGCAATCTTATCGGCAAAGGGCCGGTGTGTATGTGGGTTTTCGCTGCAACTCCCTATTTAGATTACTAATTAGAGGACTGATTGGCTGAAGAGTCCTTGCACCTGGGTTTGAACAGCTAACCTACAGGTTATCCCAAAAACCTGCATACTTACTGGCCCTTTGTGGATAAGATTGCCCACCCTGCTCTAACCAATGGTCAGTGAACCTGTTTTTGTTTATGCCCATAGGCTAATGCAGACTAACACTGCTGGGCTTACAACTCAACCACTAACTTTGTTTTATAGTAGAGCCCTTCAGTGGGCAACTATCCTTAGGTGATCCCTATGTTTTGAATAGATTGTGTTCTGATTTCATTCCAAGTGACCATTTTAATACATGTCATACAAGCTGCTTTATTCCTTACAATGGAAAATGAGGTATTAACTATGGATGAAAAGCGATAGGTTCCCCCATAGCTATGGTTACATTTTGGAACACAGAGAAACAGCATTACGTGAAGATGGGAAACAGCATTGTAACTTGTAAGTAGCTGAAACAGGGTGAGCTTCTTAACATTATCTCCATTAAATGTTCAGACATAGTTCGTAACAATTTCAATATACATGAACAATTTTAACATTTAGTAATCAGGACTACTCTATGATAAAAAGTGAGTGATTGTTCAAGATCAAAATAATGGACTAATTGGTAATTAAGGTTTCTTTATTACAGAAAGACATACTTGGTTTTGGCTCCATGAAGGAACAAAACATTACTTGTTCTACTTGTTCTTCACATAAGTTTTATCACTGATTGTACTTATTTTAAAAAGGTAAAACACTGTGGGTAGCTGAATTACCTTAGACCATCAGGGTTATGGGTTTTAATTTGGCCCTCAGTGTGTGAGGAGTTAATTTTTGTACCAATTCGCGTGGGGATTCCAGAGGTACCGTGGTCAAAATGTCCATAGTTTGTGCTTGAAAGTGTGTAGGTTCTCTACAGTAGACTACGATCCCATCCAGGGTGTACCCCTGCCTTGTACTCTATACTGCTTGGAAACAGCTCTCCAAAACCCACCTGTTCAAGATAAGGGTTTTGATTATGCTTGGATCAACAAACAGAACTAGAGTTTCATTTTTGCTAGATATTTCCACCTTACAAGATAATTATCCTTCCCTTACAAGCCCCAATCCAAACCAAATACTTATGCAAAACCTATACAGTTTACGAACAATCGTTTTGCCTGTCTCCATGGTAACCCCTTTTCTCCAGCTTAGGTTTCTCTGCAGAAGAATGCTTCTGTGTTCATTTCTTTCCATATATCTCTGACTTATGCCATCAATCACATTCCTCTCTACTAACTCCACCGCTTCTAACCCCAGATTATAAATGGTATTTCTGTGGCTGGCCAAGTTCACTTTTTCATTACCCTCCCAGATG
Source organism: Hyperopisus bebe (assembly GCA_026777045.1). Taxonomy (NCBI): domain Eukaryota; kingdom Metazoa; phylum Chordata; class Actinopteri; order Osteoglossiformes; family Mormyridae; genus Hyperopisus; species Hyperopisus bebe. The sequence continues at coordinate 11,340,311 of JAODJW010000040.1, read as the reverse complement.
GTACTAACTGAATATCAGACATTCTTGGTGATGGTTACAATGAATTATTTGCCTCCATTGCAATTTATGCCAAAGTTTTATTGAAAATTATGTAGCAAGTTCTATTTGCCACTGTATAAGAACTGAACAATGCGACCCGCCCCCTTCAGAAAATCTGTTGTTAACTTTACGAGACAACAGACTATGTTGCAGGTAACAGCTGCCAGTGAAAACTTACAGTATCATCAAAGCTAAAGTACCCATGTGAATTACTCATGTTATTGTAAAATTTGGCTCTGGGTTAGTAACCTTTTGAAAATGAGAAAAGACTGTCAATTTCCCTTTGCGGGGTAATCAACTTCAAAATTACTCAGCAAACCATGAAAAAAAGTTTTGCTGAGTGCAAATTCGGTGAGACTGATGACCCTCCCTTTGACAGCCATCTATCAAAAATGCATCCAGACGTGCAATCTGGATCAAAAGCTTTTCTGTTTTTAATTAATAATGTCATGGTCAGTTGTCTGGGAGAGCATGTCCCCACACTGAAATACAACAGCTGTTCAAATTAATTAAACAAGATGCCACACGAAGGATAGGAGAACGGCGAAGTCATCAAAAACACAGAAGGGTTTGTCTCCTTGCCACTTAAACATGGGCAGCTCTCTGTGAATCCAAAAGACAATTCTGTTTGACAAGGCACAACGACAGTTTGATGACAGCTTGTTATATTCTTTTAAAATAAGAAACTGACATCATTATGTGAAAATTGTTAATGAGCACCATCATTCAAAATCCCTGCCAGGTCAAAGCTGGCAGTTCTGATGCTATTTTTACATAATATTTTCCTGTGTGCAAGAAACATCTGTGTTACCTTCTGAGTACATTTCCTCTGATATCCACTACAGCCATTACTCCCACAAACATCCACAATATTCAGACACTTCCTCACCATCCAGCCACAAGTCCAAACCCTGATTCTGTCCAAGATTGAATAATATACTGTAACTCCCTCCATTGTCAGCACCCTTGCTTCAGTAATATGCCTGCTTCAGCTCATATGGAAACTGTTTTTGTCTGTCCTTACCTTGCTCTCTGTCCCTGCAGCTTCTTTTATGCAGGGTCCTTCTAATTGTTGTAATTTTGCCCTTTACTGCCTTGAATGCTCTTTTTCATGGTTTCATTCTTCAATCCGCTCTCTGCTACAAGATAACACTCTTCATCTGTATGTCTTTATCGATAGGAGGTTACCAAAAGACATCAGAATGGGTCCACTGTTGATGATCATAAGCTTCAAACTCATGACAAAACCCTACAGACAACAGCTCTGAGCATGTTTTGTTTTTTTTTTTGTTTTTTTTTTTTTTACTAAAAATGATCTAGCCATGCTATTGTTCATACAGCTATGTTATTCTAAGTAGCCTTACCTGAGGTCTATTCCACCAGCTGTCATCATACTCTACAAGGAGTTACTCTCCTGACCTCATTTACCAGACCATAAACTGCCTTTCCTGGACATTTTTGCACATTTATTTTTTGGGTAATTGTATCTATCTAAAGTTATCAAATTAGAGTACAGTATTACTTATCAATTAATATTGTGGCCTAGTTGCAATGTTTAGGGTTAATTACATGCTATCTGTGAGTATTCATTTGTTGACACATAGCTTTCAACGCATTTGTACTGAGCTTAATATACCAAATTACAGACTTACTGTGAGACTGAAGTTATGTTTTATAAAGGCATTAAATAAATTACATTTTAATTATGATAAAAGTGTTGCTTTCTGCTTTATGGCAGTTACCTCTGAGAAAACAAAGTATGACACAGAATACTCTGAATTACAATTTAAGCCTTAGACAATGACCTTTGTGTGAACACTGAGGAGTATAATATGGAATTCATAATTAAGGTGAAGTGTTACATATTTTTTTTCTTAAGCACCTCCGTAGCCAACTGACCAGAGCTGTATCACCTGCCGGGGGCCATCTGGGACATTTGGTCCCAAGTAAACAGATCTTAAAATGGACCCAGACATCCATCTCACAAGAGTGTCTACAGAAAGCATCTCTGTGTCGGCATGATCCCACCTTTTGACACAATTATATAGGAAGACTGTTTCTTACAGTCCTACCTCCATCAACAGGAACACCTGACCATGAATACTCACCCCCTAACTGATATAATTTACAATCAATTCATTTCTACATGTTTACAATTACTTTTACATATTGCAGAGGAGCAGTACTTGATCACCTTCTTTAAATGAGTCAGGGGATCAGTGTTATTTTTTCTAAGTAATTAAATTTAAGTGCCCTCCGTAAAAAATTCTTCTAAATCAGTCCTTCACCTGTAAACCTGTATAATGCCCAGTTTGATTTAATCATCTGGTAGTGCCTTCTGTCTACAATGCAAGCTGCAGATAACCAACAACAAAAAAAAATAGCCAACAATCAACTGTCAATTAATAAATTGCACACCTTGCAAACCCAAGGATAGTTTGAAGAGTCACTCAGTTATTGTGGAATGGGAAACCAAGAGGAACACACAAATTGGCAGCTGAATATGAAATAGCATAAACATCCTGCTATACAAAATCTGTGCACCCTTCTTCAGAATAGATGCTGTAAAATGCTGTTGGTGGTACACCAGTGTGAAATCTGTGGTTGTTTACTATGCCACACATTTTACAAACACGCACACACATATTACATAAAACACTATCCAGTTCTAGGCTGGTGGCTTGGTATCACTCAGTCTGCAAGGTGAATATAAAGTGCATATTTGCAATACAAATCAATGCAAATGTGTCAGGAATACCAATAAAGTCATCTCTATAATACACTACATGGACCCACAAAAGAAGCATTGATCATTGGCCAAAACAGTAAGTTGATCATAAAAAGAATATGTATACCTTCATATCTACTGAGTGAGGCTGCAGGATCCTCCTGGTATGAGGTTTTCTTGTCATGTGGGCCTGCCAAAAATAACAATAAAAAATCACAGAAGGAACTGAAACAATATAGGCAACATATAATGAAACACTTACTTAGAAACCAGTTATTTATCTTTGATAAAAGCCTTTGTGCCTTTGTTTAGCAGTTTTCTAATTGGAATCACCTTGTCCACCCTACTCACTAGGATACACTAATGTGCACAGGATTTACTTTATAGCGTGAGGCTTTGCTTTCAATTTCTCAGCTTAATCTGCTCAGTATATCGGATGCCTTTTTCATCAATTTGCTAAGTACAGTTTCAAATCTCTGCTAACAAGTTTTCCATATTCTGGCACCATTTTCTTAGCTAACTTGTGTCTGACCTTTAATTGTAATTCTCTGTTGGAAGAAGGGAAGCAATAATGACTTTTATCCCATGTCTATAAAAGACAGCATGATTCATCAAAATGGTGTGTCATCTCAGAGGTAATCTAGAATCACTGACAGGAAAACTAACTACAGCGATTTAATGATATTACATCCCCTTGTAATTACCAAAAATGAACTAAATGAAAGTAAGCGGTTATTTATGAGCACATTAAGTGAGAAGCAGGAGCCAGTTTACATAATGTAAGCAAATATTTAAATTTTGTGGTGAACACTGATAGGGGAAGATGTTGATGATAAATAACAGTGAAGAGAGAAATTCTTCAGCTGTAATTATTTCATTTGTTATCCCCAGTAATATTTTAGGAGAGAACAAAACATAAAAATGCATACACTGTCTACAATGAAAAAAAACATGAACTACAAGTCTGAACTACAAAACTACAAAAGGGTACAGAACAAATATATTTCAGCAATGGAGTTTTGTTTGATTTCAGAGGATATTTTAGAACTGTCAGGATTACGCAATAGAACTGGATTACTCGATTTTTTATTTTTTTTTTTAAAAGAAGCATCGATTAAAACGTGCCTTCTCGATTACTCAACAAAATGCCGGAAGACAGAGCACAGTAAATTAGGTTTCAACTAAAAAGAGCCACAATAAGAGAACGAAAGCTTCAGTTGCGGGGAAGCACTTCGCATTTGAAGTGAAGTGAAGTGAAGTGTCGTTTGTCAGTATTGCAAAATAGAACTTTGAATACCACAACATGAGGACAGCGATGCAACTGAAAGATCGACTTAACTGTCTTAAAAGAAGCGATTCACTCACCCAATAATGCGAGGTTAGCCATAATTAATGCTTCCCATGCATTAGCCTCTCGGAGTAGCCTAGCCTGGAGCGTAACACCTGTCTGTCATCACTTTAACTTTATTTTGCTCAGTTTGCTACCATTTCTGTATCTTAACACAGTGTGGTACAAAATATCCAGAATTTTTTGTATGTGGACGTATTGCGTATTTTGAGAATGGCTGAACGAAAAAAACGATCGGTGGTGTTGCCGCGAGTTGTTGTTTTTTTTTTTGTGAAATTTCTCACAAACGCGCCACACTTTAAGAGTCAGATAGCAAGAACAAGAAAGATTATGATTGGCACGAAGAGCACATTCAAATGCAGCGGCGGTAAACTTCAGACTGTTTTTTAACATATACTAGATATTGTTGAAGAGGAACCATAATTATAATTACAAAGCTTGCTACGTTTTGTTTCCTGTTATAATTGATGGTCTCAACATAGCTGACCAGAATGTTATAATTGTATGTGCATAACATGCGATGTCGATGTCGCACATCCTGCAAGACTAGGGCGGCATGCATGTTCACTCCTTGGGTCTATGGGTTTATGGCGGATCCTGCAGTTTCCTCCCACGGTCTAAAAGCAGTCCAAGTTTAAGTGCCTAAATGTACGGTATGTGTGTGAGTGAGTGTGTTGGTGTCCTGTTCAAGGATGGTTCCTGCTTCGCACCAATAATTGCGATGTATTATATTATATTATATTATATTATATTATATTATATTATATATAAATAATCGTCAAATTAATCGGGAGATAACTCGATTATTAATATGATTAATACAACAGCCCTATAAGTTTAAAAAAACAAACAAAAAAAATAAATAATCAATGTTAACCAGTTGTCATTGATTTTGAATTGCTATTGCTTTGTTGGGCTATTAAACTTACATGTTATAATGACGTTTGTCAAAAACATTATCTTTGTCACATGTCCTAGTTAATGAACATGCTGTAGTATTAACATTAGGCCTACATGACTGAAGCTACCCTTATCTCAAATTCATATAAACAGGAGACCACTTACACACATTTAAATAGCAGGTAATAGCTGAAGAATGGAAAGCAAATAGCAGGATTTTAACTTGGTAGATACAGTTAACATAATAGCCTTTTAAATCAGTAGTCTAGATGCTAGGCTTTATCCACAGCTTGTGTAACATACCCGTTTCACTGTGACCTCCAGAAAGAACAGTAAACCTATTAGCTCACCATGACAAAAACCTTTCCCTACTTTACCTTAAAATTACATCAGAGGACATATGTAGACACATTTAGAGTGAAAACGACATTAAAATGAAGTCTGATTTTTATGGGCATGATACGAAAAAAAAAACAGTTTATGAAACCAAGTGATAAAAACTGAAAATTTCAGAACTTTCCAAACTCAGTGTAAAAGCTACAATGATGCATTATTCAAAAACTTGTGTATCCAACCCAGAAAAACATTTGCCCAAGGTCCCTCCTTAGGGGACGAAATGTCAGGGATTTGATCTAACCCCATTTTTCTGTTCTTGTGTCTTCTGTGAATTGAGAAATAACTGAATACAGTCATTTCTTTCAGGTGCATTTGTTTCAGTGTGATGCTCTGTTCTCTTTTTGTCTTGTGCAACAAATGTGTCAAGATTAACTGGTTGCATTTGATTTAATGGAAACTGGAAAGGATATATATTTTGAGTGAGATCACGTGGAGCTTTCTGTGCAAACATGAGGGCCATTGGTGAAACTCTAAAACAAGGATGCTACTTCAAGTCCTACCTACCAGAGAGCTGCAACATGACATTTATACTGGAAGTAATTTGTTAAAAATAGGACTCCTGTTTAGACTACTTCAGAATACCTTGGCAATAACATACTTTTTCGGTTTTATAAAGCTGATGGTATAAAATGCATTTGCTTCTCACCATTTTAAACAACTATCAAAACAATAGCCAATATATAACAGTTGTCAAAAGAGTGTTTCTGTTTTAATGTTATTTAAGCTATAGAGTATGACAAAATATATAAAGCTATGTGCCTTGCTCTTTACCTACATTGTAAAGGAAAAAAATTAGAAAAGTCCCCAGGAATTAAAATCACATTTGCAGTTAGTGGTTTATGAGTCAAAGCTACACAAGAGGAACAGAGTACTTGTGAAAAAGTTGCCAAGTCAGGTAGAATAACTGTTGAACAGCTGGGGAATACCTTCATCTGATAGGTAATGACTCCCTCACAAATGCTCCATTTAGGAGAGCTCAAGTGCAAACATTCGTCACTTTCATTCCATTGTACCTCTTTTGCAGTTGTGCAGGGGAAAATATTTCATGTTATATTTCAGTCCATCTGCAGTGGTTTAGACACAATCGTTTTAATCAAGCATTTTAAAATTCCGGCAATTCTCATTGTTTGTAACAGCATGTTTCAACATACAGATTATGATCTAAAAATTGGACGGTTTAATATGCAGCAGTTGTCAGAGCCTTTAATAGTTCAGTTGCCTCCACAGTAATATAACGAACACTGGTGAATAAATAAAGCACAATTATGTTGCTTTTATAATGCACTTTAAAAACTAAGCAACAGAAAAAGGTGATAAATTACAACTGGCCAATAGTGATGCCCGCAGCAGGCTAATAAAAGTTTGCTTTCACTCCCCTGTAAAGTCTTCACAGCCTGGATTTCTGTAGAATTTATATTTCATCAGCAGCACCTTCAAGTTTGTGTGTTACATTCCACTAAATGGCCATAACCAAAAAATTATTATCTGAGATTATTATCTGAGAACTTTCTGATCATCTGTGCAGGGTATACATCTTCACAGAAAACAAAACAGAGGGGTAACATCAGCAAGATAGTCAGTCTTAACCATCATTTGGGCTGGAAGAAAACGGAAGAAAGTGATTGACCTTTGAAAATGTATTAAGGCCAGTTAAATGAACATCTTTTGTGGTACGGCTTAGCAGTTATGTCTATTTACTTGCTGGTAATGACCTTCTACCCTTTTTTGAACAGCAACACTAATTTGCACTTCCTTTTATTGAATGATAAAAAGGTTGTGGATGCATTTTTAAGCAGGCAGTCCTATCAATAATTCATAGTGCATGGTGAAAGACCTTGTGTGCCGTGACTCCGTGGATTTCGGAAGGAATGTTTCGCCCTATTGATATCTATATCATACTATTACTATATGAAAATCATTACTCCTAATCCCTTATATTAATGAATGATATGCTAATACAAACAATATAAAAAAGATTACAGTGTCCACACAGTAATTCTGTCCTGAGAATCTGCAAGAATAATAGGGATAAAAAAATCTGATACCTCCTTGATGATGCTTATGGTTATGATCAAATAAGCCAACGTTTTATTTCCTACGAGTACTCCTCACCCAAAGTATACCTGTATATTACGTAAGGTACAGGAAGGAAAGTGTGATTTAAGATATGATGATGTTTACCTTCAGAAATAAAGCTTTTACCTCATGTAGAAATAGCCATATTTAAACAAATTACTTTAAGCTGGTAGTTGAGCTTAATAGTTATTCAAAGAGCATCTAAAATTAATAGAATTACCTTAAAATTTTATTTCAGTGTCTGTATCATATACAATAATGCATTCAAATTAACAGAAAATGTTTGTCTTTCAAAGAAAATATGCTGTGCAATACCCTTGGGTATTATAATACAAATAGTAATAAATATATTCTAAATGAAAACCGTTATTCTTCATTGTGATTTTTCAGTTTTATGCTATTTCGGTGCATCTCTGATATCCTTGTAGCAGTACATTATTCCTCACATTACAGCCTCACAGTCTGTAATGAAATCATGACTCCTAGTCAGAACAATAAAATCCCCATGAAAGTTTGCCAAGATCACAAATTGCACACACTGACATTCACAAATACATCTGCAGCTTAATCGATGCCACTGGCTCAAACACTCCCTGCTCTAAAGGAGGAGAATGTGTGCTTGTGATTAAGTGGCTTTCCTGAAGAGGCAGGGAAGTACAACCAAAACACATCAACATCCCGTGGAAAAGGGATTTTTTTTCATCAATTGCAAGCAGATATTTCCTTGGGGGCTATGACACTTACCCCTGGTCAGATGGTACAGTATCAAGGGCAAAGTTAACCTCCTACAATTTCCTTTGGTCACTGTATGTATTACATAAAGAGACCTGTTGAGTGGTCCCCATCTACCTTTGTTTCACCATTTCTCTAAGTTTCTGAATCATTTATATTTACAGACCATATGGTGATGAATCCCTTCAGACACTATGGTTGCCAAACCACAAACAGATGGTTGGAGAGTGATTGATATTATTTATTTAAAACACCACAAATAAAAGGGCGGACATGCAAACTATTTATTGACCTCTGGGGTTTTTAAAAGAAAACAATTATTATATGGATAACACTGACTTATCAAATTGTTTATGAAATATTTCCATTTTCTAAGAGATAATATACAGTTAATTCCCCCAGTATTTAGCCTGGTTTAAAGCACATGGTGCTGTCTGCCACTTTCATACATCCGGACTGGGATGGACAATATAAATTCAGAAAGTCAGTTTTCTTACCAGACTGAGTCTTTGGTTCCGTTCAAGTTTCCTTCCTCTTCCTCAATGCTCAACAGTTTTACAAGAAACCTCCAACAGCTGACTGAAGAGACACAAACTGGTGTATAAGAGTCTGTCTTCCGGATTAACAACAGCACAGAAAAGAGATCTCTTCTTTTTCTCACAGAAATCAGAAGTTCTCTAAACCACCTCAACAACCGACGGCATGTTAAAATAGGATGCACTTTGGTTCAGTAATTTCTCCAGTGTCATGATTGCATGCTGAGGCTTGGACTCCTTATGTGGCTGGAAAGCCCTTATAAAACCTAATTAACACCCTGAGCTGCTGGTGTTGATGATGATGGTGATGATGATGATGATGTTACCCATCACAAAATCAAATGAATCCTTTTTCCTCAGTCAGGTGACCTTAGTCCAATGGAACTCAAAGACAGCTCCAAGCCAGAGAAACACATGAAGCCACTATCCCTGTGTCGGACAGCACGCAGAGATTTTGTCGTCGGGGAGGGAAAAAAAAAAAAGACAGACACAACAAGCACCTGGCTTATCTGCTAACTAGTTCAGGGGGGCTTGAGGGAAGGTATCGCTTGCATCTGAGTATGTGCCCAAGTCCTCCTCAGTGTGAGTTGCTAGGCTAGGTTGTAAAAGCCGATAGGGGATAATGATGTCGAATAAAATAAAACAAACAGTTGGAGGTTAACAAGCACTAATTTAGCCTGCTCACTGGCATAAATAAATAAAGAGACTGAACACCCGTCGAGCCAGCGTCCTGGTGGCTTGGCTGGCTCAGGGCAGCGGGGGCTCACGTCTGTCCAGTGACGTCAGGCCAGGAGGATCCCTGTGTTGTCTAGCTACAGCGGCATGGCATGGCAAACTCTCCCGCTCTCTTTCTGTCTTGTCCTCGTTCTCTCTCTGCCTCTCCCCTTCTGCCCAGTCTTTTCCACTTTCACTGCCCGCTTGTCATCCTCCACAGATGTGGAAAGGCTTACCAATGCAATTTGCCTTGTCTTATGGGTTGTCATGCGAAGGGGGGATTTCGAAAGGGATGAACTGTTGACACTGCTCCATGCTGCCTTCAAAGGGCAAGTACACCTGACAGGCGGGCATCATGTATTAAACATTAATAACTTTCTATGGGCTCTGTCTTTTTTTTCATAAAGCTCTTTGTCAGGGATAGTTATGTCGTTAACACAACATCTCTTGGTCTTGATTTTGTTTGAGACATCGACACATGTTGATCTACATGAGGGACCAACAAGCAAACACTGGGACACCGAATTTGCTAACAAGAAATTTACTCAAAACCCAAAAATCATCAAAACACAATAGAATCCCCAACAAAAGAAAATCCTGGGCCCAGTAAAATGAGGTCAACAAAACAATGAAAACCAGCATTAAGGCATAACATAACCCCACTTACGCTGAACATAACTGACCTACCAAATAACACACTGGGGAAACATATATACTGGTTGATCAGACCAGCAACACACACAAGGGGGAAATACTACAATAAATCTACACTTATATGCCAATAAATCTATAAACCTCATAACATATACAGCCCATCAAATTATACAACAAATTTTATATAGAGAAAACTAAACCGAGAAATATTAATTAGAAAATAATAAATAGTTATGCCAGAAACCACCCCCCCATCCCCCTGCTGTGGGCTCCCGTTGGTACCGCCCATGGAAATATAAAGGGAACCACAATGACCCAAACTGACAGACAGAAAAGACGCATGCACACGTTCCCAAGCTGATATACTCCTCCAGTTAATTGCCACTTAAGAATACAAACCAAAACACAAGTATATAAATGCTGACATAATCATACGTTTTAAATTACCATCCTGACAAATAAAATTATTAAATGATGTGCCTTGTGTATATCTAGGAAAAACCTAACCAACATGTATAAATGTATATACATAAACCTGGATGAAAACCTATGCAAGCTGTGTTTGTGCATACTGGCAAAGGTGTAGTTACCATGCAACTATTGTGTGGCCATCTCTCCAGCCATCACAATCTATTTAAAGGCTTATTACTTTAGAAAATACTGCATGTTCAAGCAAAAATTGATATTAAACCCTCTGCACCAGGTGCATTGTGATACACTCTATAAAACTGCCAGTCATACACAATCCTCTGTAATGAATGCTCAGTAAATTACTTATTATTCTGTGAATACAAAAAGAAACTTAAATTCAAAGGACAAGGAAAGACAAAAACATGCAGGAAGAACAAGATTCTTGACCGAGTTATAACTCACATTTTGGCATTTCATTTTGCATCGGTATTCAGTAGCGTCACTATATGGTAGAGCACTCACTTAGCATGTGAGAGGTAGCAGGATTGATACCCACATTCTCCAATCTTTTAGCTGCTGGGCCTAGGCAACTCAGCAGAAAACCCATAATTCACCTGCCATCAAGGAGGTGTTCTCCACCACAGCTACAGTAAAGAACTTCCCTTGGTATCAGCAACCCTCAGATTTACGCAATGATAATACCCTCAAGGAAACCACCAAGAAATGGCATCACTACGTATTGAAAATAATGCAGTAGCCATTTCCAGAAACACTACCATAACATAATAAAAGCTAACAGGCACTTGGAACGGTGTAGCTGTGGTGACACATTCACTTTCATTTATGTATCTGTCAATGCTCGTAACCTATTAGTTGATGTTTTTTAAATAGAACAATAAAAAGAACCAGCTCTCTGACAACTGCAGAAGTAATTTTGAAGAGTCATTAACCAGTGCATACGACCTAGACTCAAGTGTGGGCAGTTAGCTCAAGTGGTAGAGTGCCTCCTTTACATGTGAGAAGTAGTGGAATCAACACCCGCGTTCTCCAGTCTTTTACCTGCTGGGCCAAGGCAACTCACCAGAAAACCCATAATTCACCTACCATCAAGGAGGTGTTCTCCACCACAGTTACAGTAAAGAACTTCCCTTCGTATCAGCAACCCCCAGATTTACACAATGATGATACTCTCAAGGAAAACCACCAAGAAAAGGTACCACTATGTATGCAAAATAAAGTAGTAGCCATTTCCAGAAACACTACCATAACATAATAAACAGTAACAGGCACTTGGAATGGTGTAGCTGTGGTGACACATTCACTTTCATTTATGTATCTGTCAATGACGTAACCTATTAGTTGATGTTTTTTAAATAGAAAAATAAAAAGGAACCAGCTCTCTGACGACTGTGCAGAAGTTATTTTGAAGAGTCATTAACCAGTGACTCAAAAAATTACATATGACACTCATCTAAATGTGGGGAATTAGCTCAAATGGTAGA
>JAODJW010000040.1:11297854-11312801 GCA_026777045.1 Hyperopisus bebe | reverse complement strand
GGGGGCGTGACAACAAATGACATGTTACTCCATCCACGTGTTCGTAAAAGCACTCAAATTGGTTAATTGGCATATATGGGGGTGCTACCATATTGAAATACGGGAATATGATGAGGGAACAGTGTTTGCACCATAAGATGCACTTCATCTGGTAATATGGCTGTTAAACACCCAGGGAATCAGTGGAGCTAATGACTGCCATAGGACAGCTGCCTATGCTGACGGACAGCGAGCCAAGACCATTTTTGGGCTTTACTGAAGCGTGCAAGATGACTCATAGAAACCATATTACCTTTTCTCCCCAGTAATGTTCAGTTCCCCAGTTCTGTTCTTCTTAAACCAGGTCACGAACCGGTTTGCAATGACCTAGGAGAAGTGGTTTTTAAACGGCAGCCCTGCCATAAGTTTCACCGTTGTGATGCTCAAAATACTGAATGAGGTGCTGATTTAACTTCATACTTGTGGTCTTTAGCAACTACCATCAAAGGTCCATCTACTGTACCGAGCCTCTTCCACAGCTAATTGGCGTTCAGCCTATTATGACAGAGCTTCATATCTGGGTCTGCAATTATGAATTATTTAATTCAAAGTAAATGTCATTTTTCAGTAGTTTTTTTATGGCACTTTGTCCATCCCCAGTACATTAGACCCTTGAGAAGTGTTTGAGACAACCGACGGACTCAACCATATTTTCGAAGGATGTTGCTCAAAAATCCACCTAGGATGGAAGCCATACTCCAAACAGAAAAAGCTTTTTGCTGTTAAAATAACATAATAAGCATGTAGGTAACGATCCTTAAAATGATTAACTGATGCACCATTAAACACTACACAAAAGAATTTTTTTTAGACCTCTGACGACACATAACCTTATACTAAATCGGTGAAACCTGATAGCAATTTAAGTTATTGAAGGTTTTTAACAATCACATAATACATTCTACAAATAATACATTATAAAATTGCAATTACATTTCTGCATTATTAAGGTCACAGCAAAACAATGGTATTGTCAGAGCACTACACCTGAATCTGCTGTGGGGTGATCACTACATCCGTCCCGCTCAACTTTTCCTACTCTACTCAAATCACTTCTTGACCTGGTTCAGTTAAACTGCCAATGAGTACAAAGTATAACAAAAGGGCAGATGTCAGTAAATTGCAGACCCATTACACCACAGGTGGACTAGAATTTAATAAGAATAAAGGCATTGACATTCAAATTCCAAAGAACGCCAAATAAACTCCTGACATCCAGTCCAGCTGTCAGATTCTTCATTTCTGAAAATGTGGCAATCCTGACAAGACTGCATATTTATTGTCTTTGTTTCGGATCTGATTTATTATGAGGCAGTCTGCCGGAAACACACAGGCCTGATGGATAATGAGTATTAATTCCAGACCGCAGATGGTGGTCACAGCGAGGCCCAAGATCAATTACAGGCAGAGGCAGAGGGAGCGCATCCTTCAGGTGGCTTGTTTGTCCCCCAATGACAACTCTCCACATTGGAGTAGCCAAAATTCAATAATTTGTGGTGTGCGCCCCCTTTCAAAAGAACACTTTTCAAATAATAAATATCAATAATTTCACGTCAAAGCATTAATAAAGATATTCTTCCCACTCACTCCCAGAAATCTGCACACCTACACGATTACTCTCACGCCACAATGTGCCAGAACAGGAGCAGAAAAAGGTTATTACAAAAACGTCTCAACACTGTGCATAAAAAGCTCTGCTTTATGAATAAGGCAATACTAACGTTAGTGTCACGGTACTACATCTCCACCTAGTGGCAAGACTTCAATCCATTGTTAAATTATAAAATTACGATAATTAAAAACGGCGTTGGCATACGTTGCCGCCTAATACAATTGAACTGGATTCAGTCGACATTCATTTTACTTATATGGGTAAAACGCTGGATCACATCATGCAGATATACTGGTAGTTAGTTTACTAAGGGTGTATTTAGTGAACTGAGCCTCGCCTGTGGTATATCTGAGGCCTACAATTCTGCTTTCACTGGTAATCGAAATTAACTTTTACCTATGTTTACTTTACTATACTTAAAGCTTTCTGTCCTTTTTGTGCTATCATCGTGTGCTCAGATGGTGGGTTAACACATCGTTTTATTTTCCTTGGCCTTACATGAACACATCTGATGTTTTAAAGGCAATAAATGACCGATAATACAGGGGCAGTGTGGCGAGGCTATGAAAAAACAGGGGAACAAAATCAGCCTTCGATTTCAAAGGACTTAAGAGTAAGATAACCAGTACTTAACAGCAAAAATACACTATATGCAATACTGCAAAAGTGAAGCGACACTTTTAGAAACCTTTCGGCTGAGCAGCGTTTATAGGAACCAAACTACATTTAATGCACTTTGACAATAATTGGAAAAAATGCGTTCTTTTCATACTGCGTAACAAAGTATTTTTGCAAAGAGGATATAATACGCTTTTCACTCCGAGTTCGTCACTACTCCCCCATCTAAAACCGATGTTAATCGTTTTATCATAACGGCCCGGCTGTCGATCGCGGTTTTTCCCTTTTCCGGGCACAAGATCATCACGTATAGCTCCTTGCATAAAGTCACAGGGTATGTGATAAACGCTGGAGTGGGCGAGAGAAAACCGGGGCCTTACATCTAAATAAGCGATTAATTTTACAAGTGTTGGCCAAACGACGTCATTCACGAACTCCACATTATTTCCATAGAACACGTGTCTAACACTGCAGTATGCTACGGTTAGTAATCTGATTAATCTAAAGCTTTATATTGTTCAAACGAAGATTGAGTTTGTGAGATACAAGACTGCATTTTAGCGAAAAATCTTTCGTACGTATTAACCGTTCACGATGTGACTATTGCATGTGTGCCCATCACGATATACATCACCCCCCAACCCGCTGACGTCACTGCACGTAGCTATCTAGTAACGTTGACTTTAAATTGCTTCATATATCATTTTTAAACCCAGATAGCCACATGCACTGCTTAAAAAAAAAACTTCCGTTAATTTTCAGTTCATGTTCTACACCCTGTGCCAGGGGCTTGGAGCCCATACCAGGCAGCATCTGGCAAAGGCAGGAGAACAGCCTGCATGGGAGCTGCCAGGCCATCTAACAACATGCCTTTGGGGGGCGTGGAAGCAGGGGTTTCCCAGGCAAACCCATATGGGGGGAGGACATCACGAACGCTCAGGATTAAGGATTGAATCCAAACTACCACACAAAAGTTTCAACATTTATCATTTTCAACTTTGTTCAATATCACGTAGCATTTAAAAGTAATAAAAAAGCTAGAAGGAAATACTCATTTACTGTTTTAAAACATTTTCAAATATATAAAATATTCATTACACATACAAGTGAAACGGCTCTTGAACCATCCTACTGTCAGTAGTTCAAGATGAACAACTTCAGATGGCAAAAAAACAGGCCCTTTTTTGTCTTACATAGTATGATAGGAAGAAAAAAAATATATAAAAAAAAAAATCACAATTCAGTGGTTAAGAAGCAGGTGATGCCTAACAGCAAGCTCACAATGAAAGACAGAGGTTCAGGGTTTGTTTCTCTCTCAAATGGTCGCCTTTATATTTCTGCAACAGCACCACTTGAGGCATAGCAGCTGGTGAAAAGGACAGTATTATCGGGTTTGAGCCAGCAGTGCAGTTTGGTGCCATTCACAAAATAACTGTTAACTCCACAATATAGAGCCCTGCTCTAGTTGTTTAAAGGCACTGTATACAGATCAATTTGTGCACTGAGAGAAATCTTTTTTAAATTACGTGAATGTGATAATTTCCCCACCCCTAAAAAAAAAATAAAAAATCAGACAAATATCACGACATAAACCCAGTTCATTAATCACTTCTAAAACTCGGATGAAGTGGCTGGAATTTTAGAGGAAAGAAAAACAGCTCGTTATTCTGATAATTCAGGTCGAGTGACATTTAAGGATCCAGAGTTCTTTTGCGGTGTATTTAACTGACATAAAAGACAGATGTGCAAAACTGCAAACAATTCTTAAAGATGGTAAAATGTTCTCTGTCCGGTTTTCATCATCTCACATGACCCGAAATTGTTTTTTTCTAACTTTGTAAAAGGCACTGGATCACATCAATAGCCTGGCTTTAAAAGGATTAAACTCTCATTCTCAATTTCTTCGCTGACGTGGCTTTGGTTGTGGCTGAGAATTTGTCTTGAAGAAAGTGCAACATTAAAAAAAAAAAACCTTTCTATACACCGTAAACATTTCTGCCATAAATAAAGCTCAATCTTGAGTTCACATTCATTCTAGTTTTCACATTTGCTAGAAAAGTTCATACTTTGGTTAAAATTTCTGTTAGAAGTTCCAGATCTTTCTGCTTTGACTTCTCAGCCTGTGCACAACCATATTCCTCAAGGCCCAGAGGAACATATTTCTCGAGAACTTCCAGCTTCCCGGCCTCTTGGGGAGTAAACAGACCGGCCCAAGGAGGTATGACATGAGAACCTTGGAATCCGAAGAAAGCCAAGCTCTCTGTGGGATAAAAAAAGGTACAACAATCAGCAAGACTTTTGAGACACCCCATATGACGCTTGATGTCACAGACAAACACAAACCTTTCTTCTGCAAGTCTGCAGCTTTAGCTGTTCCCAAAGCGACCAGGTACTGTGCAACTTCACCCTGACCATCAAGCTGTCCTCTTGTTGCAAGCAGAACAATGGAGCTTTAATTGTGGAGAGACAAAGTTCTCTTAGACTGATAATTGTAGAAAAGTAGTTTATACATTTTGAAAGAATTTATGGAAATTCCTCAAAACATGCATTTGGTGCCTTTTAAGTTCCATAAACTTTTCTCACTCTCCCTCATATAAATTGTGAAAATGATCTACTATTATGCCATTACAGCGTCAAGGCAAAATACTAAAATATGATTTACACAGTTACAAGATAATGGAACAAACACTGCATTTATGCGGTTCGAACCAGCAGTTCCTTTTGGTTTTTCTACATTTTTATAAGTTCCCAGACTAGTCGCTCACCTCTTAGGGATCCCACTATTTAAATATTGTTCCATTTTAGAGTCCAGCTTGGAGAAAAATGACTTCTTTGTGACTTTACCAGTACAAGCATCCACAGTGACCCAGAAGAAACCAGGGTCTGTGAAGGAGAACTTCTCACCGTCCACCTCAACAAAGAAGTAAGGAACATTTTAGGGTCTAGCAGAGACACAGAGCGGAAGACTATCAGGATTCAGAGAACACAACTGTCTAAGGAGCCTGGACAGAACTACCAAAATCACAAGCACAATGTCTGGTAAGCAACTCACATTTGCATTTTATTTCAGGAGGATTCAGCTACATAACTCAGCCACTATAGACTTCCAAATATGACCTCATCAAAAGAGCTTTTACCATAACAGTTTTACCATAGCATTTGATTACGCACCATCTACATTCCTAAAAACAGTCACAAGGCACTAACTATACTTACGGCGACGAATGAGTCTGTATCTCCCTTCTCCACTTCCTGCTGGCTGAGTGATTTGATCTGAACTTGGAGGTAGGTATTTTCGGGATCATTTGTGAAGACCAGCTGAAAGAGACATTTATTGTAACCAGATGAAGGATTTTGGATACAGAAGTGATATTGCCCTCTTTATGATACGGGGCTAATTCGCATCTGAACTTAAGCAGCCTTGCTCTAATACAAACAGATCCGTGTGCTTCCCGTTTCTAGCCGTAAAACAGAAGCACGTGCAAGCAAAACCAGATTGAGTATTAAGTGTCCCAGGGAACCGCCAACCATAGCAGCGGCAGCTGACGAAATTCAGAAATGCGTCTAACATAGGGGAAACGTTACATTGGCTTTGCAGTGAGTGCAGTATTAAAATAATAATACAACCATATTAAATATATCAGATATTATATCACATTAAAGACATTCGTGTATAGGACCTGGGGGGGGTTAGTCTGCTTGGTGCCCCCCTCTGAGGCTGAAGGCCCCAAATGACCGTATGGTTGATCCTGGCATGCAGGTGGGGCTGCTGACGGCTGGCCGGTACCTTTGAGGCGCCGCAGTTTCTGCAGGGTCCCGTAACCGGCTTTGGCATCGGTACTTCGGCTTGGGGAGCTTTGGCGTACTTGGGGTAGGCCTTGGCCATGCAGTCGCTAGCCTGTTTTGAGGTTGTGGTGGCGGTGACTTTGACCCTCTCGCAGCCCTTCCTGGAGCAGTAGCTCTGCCCTTCCCGGCTGAGCTTCGCCCGCAGGGACAGCCAGAGAAGCCTGGAGACAAACAGGTGTCAGTGTCTAAAATGGGATTTGCATTAGGATGAAAAAGGCAGCGGGCATCAGCCATAGTATCCCTTTGTGCTAAAGACTTGACAGATTAAAAGGTCAACAGTATATTAAATTTGTAATAAAAACATTTTAACTTTGATACTTTTGCCATCAATACAGACTCAACTGAACCAAAGTATAAGACTGATATCCAGAAGGTCCACAGGACATAAGACACTACACTGTACCTTCTGCATTGCAACATAGTGCATCTCAAAGCCTCAAAAAGGTTTTTCCTGACTACTCTCATACTTCAGCCCTACTACCTGCAATTCCCAAAGTGACCGCCAGGTGGTGCAAATAGTTTAACGGGTACAACAAAACTCCAGCAGTGGTCATACCACTATTGGTGATTCCTACACGTAACACGTAACTTATCATTATAGCTCAAACATGATAGTTTGGATTTTCCATGCTGTTCAAATCATCTCCCAAACAAAAACCATTAAGCTAAAACCAGCTTACGCACCTAACCCAGTGATTCCCAATCCAGTTCTGAGGAAACCACAGCCAGTCCACATTTTTGCTCCCTTCCAGTTCACAAAAAACAAAGACTGCCTGTGGGTCCCCAAAGACTGGACTGGGAAGCACTGACCTAAACCTCCCACTTGAGGTACAGCAGCACACTGGATTCAAGTTGAAACAAATTGCTTATAAGGGGTGAAGAGCTGTGAGGTTGTGCAAAAGGATATTAATACTGCTGGGCACTTCCTGTTATTGCAGACTGGTAGCTGGGTACTCAGAAATGATACGTAGTACAATGTGATTTAAAAAAAAACTGGAAAATTTTTAATGATAAGTGTGTGGATTACGGATGCCAGACCTAAACCCCTTGAGACTGCCATCTATTCTTCAGATCGTTTGAACCCATATACATTAACAACAACCAAATTCAAAGTCACAGGGCACTTTGAAGTCCATCTTCAGATAATTCTGAGGTATCCACTTTAGCAGTAAGAACTGGGATGCGGGGGTCCCGTTGGTGATCACACGACCTCAAAACATTTCATGAATGATTAGAATTGGATCTTTTAATACAGCATTTATTTATACTTAATGTATGTTCGTAACAAAATGCAGTTATACTGTGTTTCATACTAAGATATTTTTGTTATGTTACTTCGTGAATCAACTACTGCTCAGTGAACATCAACCGACTGCATTTACAGTCAGCTCTGGCACACTGCTGTACTCATTCGGGACGGCGCTAGACAACAGCGTAGGTTAGGATGGCAACAAAACACTAAGGGGAGATGAAAGGGCTTTGCTACCTTTCCAGACTGAATGGAGAAACATTTGAGGGAGATTTAATAAGCTGTCAAATTAAAATCATTAAACGCTGTGAACACACTTTAAACAAGAAACACCCACATATAATATCCATAAAATATGATTCTGACCATTTCTGACTTAAAAATAACAAAAGCATCATCTCAGAGGTTTGAGCTATTAAACTACACTTTAAACTGCAAATCACAATACAGAAATGAAAAGCAAAACAGACTACAAACAGGCAGTTTCAGTGGTCAGCGCTACAATTCAGTAGAAAATCCTGCTAACACACAGGCCTGGTCACACGTCTATTTGACTAATTCCGGCTAAAGAATCGTAGCTGTTAACATCCTGCGTGACCAGCTTCAAACAAACTGTGACCTTATCAGGACTCCTGAAAACCTTATAAGTTTGCCAGCTTTATCACTACGAGAAAGATCGTCAATTGAAAATCCACTGCGGAGTCACGGGTATAAGAAAATCAAAGACATAGGTTGTGTAGTTGCGTAATTCAATATGCAATATTTTTTTTTTTTGGGGGGGTTGGGGTGCATGATAATTTAATTCAGGAACAAATGAAGCCTTAAGCCCCCGAGACTCATGTGTTGGGATTTTGTGTTTGTTCGTTCGCATGTACAGCAGGAAGCAGAAACACTGAGGAAACTGGCTGCACTCACAATATCACTGCAAGTCATCTTACATTTCCTTGCTTGGATCCCACTCAGTGTTTATAAGAAAATATTGCACATACTGTCTTTGCACGTGCAGCCCAGTGTGTTCCCTTGTGTGGCATTCAATCAGTCTGAGGTGCCTGAAGAAATCTTTGGGTCAAAAATGAGCCCCTCACCCTGTGCTGCTGTCAAAGTAGTACTTCCGATCCAGGGGGCTCTTCTTAAGCTCATCCAGGGAACCCGCAGAGCGGTAGTCCTCCATGTTGTCAAAAATATTGCTCTGACGGTCGTTTATATCAGACATGACATGGAAGGTGGTGTCTGTGGGGTAACAGAGGCCCATCTGGACCCAGTCTCCTCTGAAGGGGCAAAACCAAAACGTACAAATCATGAGTTCAATCAAAAAGTAACCTGATAAATAATCCTTGAATATCAGCAGATGGTTGTTAGATCTAGCGACAGCCTCTCAGCACACGGCACCGTAACGTGTCTACCGTAGCTTTGTGTAATATTAATAATATTAATAATAACAACAACAACAACAATAATAATAATAATAATAATAGTAAATCCTTCATTGTCCCTGTGAGGAGAAACAAAGTTCTAATGACGCATGCTTGTACTTTATAATGTCCGATTGATGACACAGTTGTTAGGACCTAACTCCAGCATAAGTCCTGGAGCATCTGTATTCATATTCTAACCTTCAATCACAAGAGACACTGAATCTTGTTAGAAATATATACAACATAAAAACGCTACTTACTTGTCGAAATTGATGAGGGACAGCACGACCTCGCGGGGGGCACGCCCGTTCCAGTGCACCGTGTAGCTCTTCGACATCATCAGCACTGGCTGGTATTGCTGTGAGGATGCCCCAGGGCTGTTGATTCCCTTCAGCACCATGGGCTTCTGTGGGTACTCATCCCTGGCAATGGAAACGCTGACGTTCGAGGCTCCCTGGGTCTGAATGTATACCTGGGCAGATAGGAGGGGCCATTCTGGGTTACAGCACAGATTGGCTCCGGGAAGAGCACAGTGGTCAGACAAACATGAAGACCAGAACCAGCAGGATGGACTCAAAAGTCACGTGATGAATGTTAACAAGCCTCTAAATGACCAACATCAATTTCATTTCACCTAATATTAGGAATCGGAGTATTTAAAAGTGATAAGGTAACATCTGGCGTAGGGGGACCACAGTACACAGCGAAGGGCTAAAACATGAGTACTTGGCATCAAAACACAAATTAAAGAGCCGAAAAAGTAATCCACAGGAGAAATAGATCAAACACATTAAAATTGTTTTTGTAGCATTTGAGAGGATGCTCACCTGAGAATACCTTCCGCTGCAGATCACCCCGTTCCACTCGGTGATGTTGATGCACTCGGGGTGGCGGATGACGAAGTTGTCCAACCTCGCCACGTAAGAGTCTGGGTAGCCCGTCACCGAGCCGTCCACATCGTGGAAAATTGAATTTTTATCCCCGTCCAGATCGTTGTCCTCAAACCACTGGCCAGGTTTCCCAAAGAACGCCTTGAGGCCCTCCTGTCCGGGATCACCGAAAAGCTGTTAATTTCATCGACCACCAGATAAAATGTAACTCAGCGAGTTACAGGCCATCCCCGAGTTAAGAACACCCGATTTACTTATGAACAAACAATTTTGGTTGAATGCAATGGTACATAATAATGAACGCACGCACTAGTGTGACACCTGTAAAACACTGCGTGGCTTCAGCAGTTTGTCAGCTCGAGGTGCAGGACAGTATAGTACAGTACAGTACAGTATAGTACAGTATGTAGTTACTTTTATTACTGTATTATTACGTAATAATGTATTAACTATTATGTACTGTATTATTTTTACAACTTGCCTTAAATTCATTTGTACCTGGGGACTGCCTGTTCTTTTCTATACGTTTTTAATCATTTTAGTCAAAATACAGAGCTCAGGTGAGAGTAGACAGATTAACACCTTTCTTCATTATGATGAAAATAACTGCACTAATATATAACAGAGCGGTGAACAAGAGCGACGGTATGGCTTAAAATGAGCTGAAACATGTGGCTGTCAGAGCAGTTAAAGTGCCACATTTATGGAGTTTTCGTTAGCGCAATAAAAGCCAAGTTCCTGTGAGGTTTTGCCAATAAAAAGAGAGAAGATACCCAGCTCTGGCTGAAGGTCAGCAATGTGAAAATTGAGAAGACTAGTCTGACCATTCTTAAGCTCACTCTTTTCCCATAACACTGGCCAAATATCTTGTTTAAAACTAATCAAACTCAACTTTCAACAACGAAATGTCAGCAAATAATACATGTTGACAACTGAAAAGCAGCGTTTCATTTGCAAAATGCGTAAATTATCCCAGAGGAGGGACAGATGCTTGGTGAAATTTAGTAAGTTATTACAGCAACAAGAAAACATAAAAAATAAATGAGCGTGTATAAATCCTTCAAATCACGGAGTTTTAGTGTAGGCGCTGAATAAATTTACCCTAAAACGTGCCTCATACATACAAATTTAAATGCTAACGATTAAAATGCTCACAGCTGCTATATTCTACTTAGTGAGATGTCTGTAAACATTAGGTTGCTGGTAGGTGGTGGGGGAACACTGGAGGCTAAAGCCAAGACGCAGCAGCCGGGGGGGTGAGGCGGACGCGGTGTGCTACGCACTCTGGGATGGAAGGAGAGGCCTGAGAGGTTGTTCCGCGGTGTGAGCTGCCAGGTGTTCTTCAGGTTGAAGCCCACGGCACTGGTGTAGCGATCGGCGGTGGGTACATAGCCCTTGAACGTGCTGTTGGTGAGGCGAACTGGGCCGTCGTAGATCTGGAAACCCCGGATCGGGAAGGTCCTGGGGGGGGGGGGGGGGGGGGGGGGGGGGGGGAGGAGCGAGGACCAATGAGCAGAAACATAAAACGAGTAACTGCCACAGTCTGACCGCATATGACTAACTGGCCAACTTCAGTCAGGCAGACAACAGGACACTGTACAGCTACCAGACTGGAATTTCGTCCCCAGTTTTGTAAGCTTCATAGTTCTTTGGGTTACACGGGTCAACCGAACAAACTAAGCAGCCTAAGAATTAGGACCTTCTCCGGCTGCCACCTCTAGTAAACCCAAAGGGAACAAATTAGTCAATGGGTTTTGAGTAAGCAGTCCTCATGGGGGGGAGGGGGGGCTGCTACCATTCCCTGCCAATATGACTACACCGCTGGATGCTTTCCTCCGAGCTGAATCAGATTAGATGTAATTGGAAACAGTTCAGCTTACGGGGGGAGGGAAACACAAGCTTCTCTGACAACCAGCGTCTAGTAGGACTACATTCTCACGCCACTACCGAATTTGGCACAAGGCCATGTACAACCGGGGGGGAGGGGGGGGGCAGCAACGACAGGTCAGTGAAAAATGAGTAAACAGACAGAGGTACGGGGCTAATCCATTTTCGCTTGTTCTCTAGTGACAGGATGTCAATGCGCGCAGTCCTTCCTGTCAGCAGCGGCTCACTTGTTCCTGGGCAGCGTCCTCATCTTGCCATCCACCCCGCCGACTCCCCAGTACTTGTTCTGTCCGCCGTTGAAGCCGCGGTTCTTGCTCTCGCCCACGAAGAGGGACTGGGAGACCTCCTGGCTGGAGCCTTCATCTTTTGGATAGCTGCCATCGCTGAGTCCGGGTGCAGGAGAACATCCTTAAAATGCTGCTGTCAAAGTGCCGGCTGGGGTGCAATTCTAACACGCGATACTTTGCCAGATATAGGGACGAGAGCCCAGAGACGACTGCAAGAGCATCACCATACTGATGTTCTGGAAAAGGCCCATTATGCCATACATATACTTTAACCACTATACTGCAAAACTTACAATATTAAAAAAATTCTAACCATATCTAATTTAGAGCTACCTTCAAATGACATCAATACAAATACTATGCACCCCACAAGACATCACATCTCATGTACAAAATTATATACCTTGCGAATGATAGTCCAACTCCATTGTCTGCAAATCTGCCAAAGTAAACATACCACATTCATTAGGGAGTCCCACAAAAATACAACGTAATACTAACCTTAATTCAGAGCTACCTCCTCAGTAGGGCGAAAAACAGATGATTTAATCAAAAAATGTAATCAGAAAGTCACGTCTGTCAGCACAGTATCAATAATAACTTCTATAAGCTAATTTATTAAGCAAAACATGTAATATCCTGTAGAACATGAAAGTAATGGCATTTCTGCTAAAATAAAAATGCAATAAGTCTCAGTAAGCTGGATATAATTACACATATTAAAAAGGAATTAAAGTGCATGCTGTTAAATGTAACAAAGAAACAATGTAGCATACTGAACAAAAATGTTAAGTCGTTCTATCTATGCTGCAACCACTTATCAATTTCAGTATCCAAATTTTCTCCATTACTCGTGGCATGACTAAGTCTTAAAAATGACCCACCAAAAGAATTCTTTGTATTAAGATAAAACAATAAAATATTATTCTGCCCTAAGACAGACAAATCAGTGAAGTCAATTTAATAGTCAAAAAAAGGCTGAAATAAACCTTTCCAATACAAGTTACAACATCAACAGTAATTTTTGTTTAAACAGTCATTTCCAGAAGCTTTAAATGTTCAATGCATTATAGCTGTATGGCAGCATATTGTGGGTTTGTTGTGTGAATTGTATTGTATGTCCATATTTTCAATGTCATACTTCTGACTTTGATGCAACCTGACAGGGACTAAGGTATAACATACAACTATATGTGACAATGTAGAGCCAAGAAAATACAACCAAAACAAATCAACATCTGCTTGAAAACGTGTAACATCTATTAAGACATTTCAATTACACTGTTTCGGTGGGCTAAGCTTAGGAGGAGATACAGATTTCTTCGCAACAGGACAGACAAGGTTGAGTAGAAAAGTTAAGGTTGAAGCCCACCCTCCCATTAAGGCTGTGTTCTGGTGCTTTTCATTTCCCCCCTTGTGCATAATCACCTAGCCCCAAGCCAACAGTCTCCTCTTTTAATGGAACCCAGCTGGCCCAGATCGGACAAAGTAAAAAGCCTAGAATAAGTATGGCCAGCCGGACAGATTCTAAAATATGGGAAGCCAGCTTTCAATGGATCCTGCTGAAACGCCGTCTTGTGGAACGTTCTCCTTTCTCCCACTGTCACATGAAGGGACCTTGTTTCCCGACCACACCAGTCACATGCTTAAAGGATCACTCACCCTGAGTTCTGAATGACGATGTCCCCACCACGGATCCAGGCGCCCAAGTCATTATTCTTGAAGGAGATCAGGGTGTCAATAACGGCTGCGACTCGAGGTCGCTTTGGGTCTGAGTTTTCATGAGGTCGGAATCTGCAATGGCAGTGGTAACAAATTCAGACAATAAGAGATATTTGGTTGAAGTTTCTTCAAAGTTATATGCTGAATGGGGAAGATATGGGCAAAGATTAATCAATGTTTACATCCATCCATCCATTTTTTGTACCCGCTTATCGTATTCCGGGTTGCAGGGGGTCCGCAGCTTATCTCGAAGGCTACGGTCACAAGGTAGGAAACAACTCAGGATGGGGCGCCAACCCATAACAGGACATACTCACACACCATTCACATTCTTACAATAAAATAATACTTACAATTAAAGTAAACCCTTCAAACGAACCTGCATCTAGAGTGAAACCTTAAATACAGAAACGTGAAACAGGGTAGAAAAAAAAAAAAGTTAACAGTCTCGGTATAAATCATTTTTATCACTGGCTCATCACCAGGCCTCGACATTTACGGATAATTCTATTCTGCCCCACTCCTGTAAAGACGTGACTTAGTAGTCCGTCTAAAGAGAACCATGTGTCCACAGCTAATTTCAAAGTCCCAACAGGAACTTCCGAGATATTCCATATCCAGAAAAACACGTGATGGAAACCATCACCGGAGGCCTGTTTTCTCTGTAAACGAACTGGGACTGATGGGCCCCCAGTATGGACGAGGTGCAGTTTGCTTTAGGGGCGTTGCGGTCCCCCTGCCAGATGCTCTTCCTGTCTGGCCATGAGCGGTACGGCATGCTGGCCAGATCCTACTCAGCGAGTAGGACGGGAGCTGCAGAGTGGTGGCGAGTTTTCGTTCAGCACAGGTTTTGGGCCGATGAGAGGTCTCGCCCCGCCTACAATGGAAGGGAGCCAGCTACATTCGCTTCTCGCACACGTGGGCTCTACTAACAAGGTCAGAGCCTATCATAGGACTCTCACGGCACAGCAGACCCCCAACGGTGCGTTTCTGTGCTGTGGCAGGAGGTGTACTTTGCAAATACAGGCCTATACTTCACCCCCTGGAGGAGTGAACCTCAAAAAAAAAAAAAAACAATCAGAATGATAAACAGTACTATTCATTTAATTCATCTCCCAGTAACAAAAGGTTTGTGCCAATTACCACCACTCTCCTATAGCCACATAGTTCATGCGAAATCTGAAGTTTTTAATGACGTCATTTATCTTTCTTTTCAAGTTAATAGCGTATGACTTTATAGAACAGTACATGGGCAGTGGTGGCCAGTTGGTCAGGGAAGTGCACCTGTAATTGAAAGATTGCTGGTTTGAATCCCTAACCAGCAGGGCACCACTGAGGTACCCTGACCAAGGGAACGCCCCCAAGCACTGCCCCCCGGGCGC
>JAODJW010000040.1:11270105-11297754 GCA_026777045.1 Hyperopisus bebe | reverse complement strand
GCCTCCTGCAATGTCACATATGGGTTAAATGTAGAAGAGACATTTCATTGTGGTGTGTCAACAATGATCACTGATCTTCTAATTCTAATGCAGAAGTATAATAACATTCTCCATAGTGGAGCAGGCTGGACAAACATACAAGAAGCTCACTACATACAAATGAGGTAAATTTAAATTAAAATTTTTGATTTTTCATAATGCAAAGTTTAAAGGCAGCCCTGGGAACATTCCCCATATGTACATGTAGTGTGGTCCAGCTGCAGAATGAATGGCAGAGTAGCTCATTCCTTTCTCGGTGCACTACTGCAGTAGGTTTTACAAATGGCTGATGGTCTTCATTCCTCACAGCACAGACCGCCCCACACCACCTACACGCGGGCCTCACCTGGCACTGTTATCCAAGCACAGGTACTCTCTAGGGTCCGCAGCACTTGCGTTTGTGGTCTTCACACCCTTGTCGATGAACAGGCCAGCCTGAAACCAGGGGGGGGGAAAAAAAATGTGAAGCGACGGTCCTTCAGAGGAGACACAAGGTGGGTACATCCCCCCCGCAGAGTGGTGGAATACTCCACCCACGATGTACATCTCTCCACAAATCCACCAGTTAAACGGAAAAGGAAAAAAAAAATCTATTATCCAAAGAGATTCATCCTACAGCAATCAGCACAATCACCTCAAACACCTACCGACACCTCAGCAATAAACATCTATAATATCTCCTAAACCATTTCAATACAAGTTACCCACCAAAATGCAATTACCTATTTGCTAATCTAATAATGACAAATTCACATTATGTCTGGAAATAAAAAAAACATGACCAGGAGCTTAGATACCCAATATTTAATGATAACGAAAATTAAAGACCATTCCCAAAGAATTCACTTTGTGTGAATAGGGTACACTGTAGGAAATCCTTTTCCAGATAAACTGCCCAACGTGTGACAGCACAGCTTTTTCTTTCACTCAGCGATGTGGTTTTAAAGATGCATTTCTGGGACCAAAATGGAGACAGATGGTGTGAAGCCACACACGAGGCAGCTTAAAGTGGGTGCAGCTGCTCGAGCTGCGGGTTGCGCGGCGAGCTCCAAGCGTCGGCCTTGCCTTGAAGTTGGAATGCACCCTGTTGTTATAGAAGACCCCCAGCGGGGTGAGCTCCGCCCTCGTTTCGGGGACACGCCCGTGGGATTCGCCGGTCGAGGCCGCGTGGAAGACGAACCAGATGCCGGCATCCTAAACGACAAGCAGAAAGGTGACGCCCCGGCCCCCCGACAGCTGCGCTCTTACTTTACAGAGTTGATGCACAACAAACAATAAGCTAAGATAAGTGATATTTAATGTGCAGCACACAGCCTCAGCTGTCTGCTGTCCTTCTGCGTCAGTTACTACCATGATGTGACTTAGCAGTTATTACAACTCAAACTCAATTTCACAAATTTACAGTACCAGCTACTCCAGGGGTCCCTGGGCTTCTAAGGGGGTAGTGTGAATCTATTCTTATCCTTTTCCAAAGACTTCTCAACATGAGTAAGCAGTTAATATTGCGTGTGTTGGCTTGTCCTATTTGAGACTACAAGTCTGGACAAACAGCTATAGAGAACGTTTCATGAGCCTTTCATAATGTTTAATTTCGAAAGAAATTTGCGTTTATCTATTAAATTACTCCCGCTACGTGACCCTCGGCGCTCCCTTCGATGCAGCCCGTGCCAGTCGTCATTACCTGAGAGCCCGCTGCAGCGTTGCTGATGAGATTATTGTTTGGGTTGGCGATCCAGAAGGTGGACACAGCCCTAAAACCACATGCGACACACACACTCAGAGGGGGGGCGGCTATCTCAGGAGGAAACGGGCTCACGTAACCTCAACCCATCTCATAAATCTGTCCCCAACGTCAATAAAAGAGCAGGAGGGTTCCTGACGTTCCACAGCGCCCACCCCCCGTCACATAAAACCCAACAATCTACATTCCTCCCTCACCAAATGCAAACCATGGCCACGCTTTCCCCTTTGTTACTTTCAAAAATGGCCATCGGCAAACGGAAAACAGGCTTCTTCCTTGAATTCGCAGCTCCAGCTGTCTGAGAAGCAGCGAGCTGTTAGACACACACCCAGCATGCGATGGGCCCAAACAGGCACCCACAACACATTATCCCTTAAAAGTGTTTTTAATGAACACCCTCTTACATAACAGTGCAGCTGCGCGGCAAAACATTGGTGTCTCTGGATTACTCTGCTATCAGTTTACTATTTTGTTTTAAACTTGAGTTTAATTTTTAATTTCTAAAGGATTCAGATGAATACTTTAAGCCGCGCAAATTTTATAAAAGTAAAACTGCGTTTTAATATAGGATGACAGAAAACAGACTGAGCACAATTAAGTTAAAGAGGAGTATCATTTCTGGAATGTTTTGTTTTTCTTAGACATCAGTACAACCCATGGACATGGGGCGTATAGTTTGTGAAAACGTAGCTTTATTCCCGACATGGAAAAAAATTCAAATATTTCAGTTATAAGCAAATACAACACTACTATTGAAGCTAAAACCATAAATATCTTTAAATATGCCTATATAAGCCTACACAATTTTTGACAAAAAAGGGTAAAAATTTGTGTAAAAACAATTTTATACAAAAAGGTTAATCTCCACCTGTCTGAAGGTGTGTGCGTGAACACACAAACACGCCCCTTGGCGTGTGACACTTACTTGCATTCCGTTGCTGGTACCGGAACGTAACTCCCATAAACATTGTTTCGGATCGAAGTGCACATGGTCTCATTGCGGTCTGTGGGTAGAATGGTACCCGGCTTAGTAACCAGGCCCAGATTGTGAAAGAAGGTGTTCCGTTGCTCAATGCCGTCTTCCAGGAAAAAGCAATGCCCCAGAGTGTGGTAACCAACAACATCTCTTATCTAGGGGACACACAAAAAAAAGTAAGTCGCACAGTGATGGAACATAACAGGAAAGCAGGATATTACGTTTCTGAAAGGTTAACAGGGTATTAAACTACGACCTGTGTGGGTCAATGTCATGAAGAACATGTTTTAAAGTAGGAAAATCCTGGAAATGTTTTCATTAAGGTATAAAAAGACAATGTGCACTAAGACCATTCAAGATATGTCTTATCTACCTGAAAAGTAAAAGGTGATCTATTAGCCCAGCATGACCTCATTCAGACAGTGTCAAGTGATATGACCTTACGTTTGCGTCAGCATACGAGCATGAACATCAAGGCCACAGAGGTACCACGCTTTCAGCATCTCCCGGCTAGGAGCTCACCAGCAGGCCGTGGGTGGCATGGATGGTGATGCAGCGGGAGAAGCAGTGGTGGATGGACAGGGCGTCTACGGAGGTCGGCGAGATGTAGCCGCCACGCTGGTCCACGTCGCCGCACATGTGGAAATGCAGCGGATAGCTGCCCCGGACCTGCTGGCCCATGTGCTTCAGCTCCACATGGGACAGGTGCACGGCACTGAAGTTCCCAAGGATCTACATGGGCAGTGAGGTGGCAAATCAGGCTACTAACGAGATGAGAGAGACATACAACAGCGATACTATATTTGTCTCCATGGGGAAACTATTTTTAGAATTCTCTCTCTCTCTCTCTCACACACACACACACACACGTGTGTGTGTAGGAGTTACACTGAAACCAAAACATCTGGTTTTAGACCTATACTTTATTAGTACGGTACAGGGTCTGCTTTTACAGCCAATACAGCATCAATTTGTCTTGCCAATGATGGATACAAATCCTGCACAGTGGCCAGAGGGATTTTCAGAACATCCCTCTTGCAAAACAGCGGCCAGGTCACCACGTGATTCTGGTGGAGGAAAACGTTTCCTGACTGGAGCAGCTCCAGAACACCCCAAAAGTGGCTCAATAATATTCAGATCTGGTGACTGTGCAGGTCATGGGAGATGTTCACTGGGCGAACATGGTCCTCTAGAATAGTTTGGTGGTCCTTAACAGTGACACGCTCATCTAAAACAAATTCTGGGCCTAGGGAATGCCATGATATTACAGCACAAACCATCACTGGTATATGTGTGTGTGTCTGTGCGTGTCTAATATGTGCTAAAGACCCAAAGTATGTCACAGTGTTTCCTGAAAGTCCCATGTACATAATGATTAAGGTATTCAGTGTGTAAATTATGGTAGTTAGTGCCAGCACTCTTAAAAGCATCGGTGCCAACATTAACTGTGACCTGCAGTATAGTGAGCCTCATTTTCTGGGGTAGATCCGAGAGGTGGTACGACGAGACATGGGCACAAACAGACCTTGATCTGTCCTCCAAAAGTATCATAGGTGAAGAACTGGCACCAGTTGTTTCCATAGCAGGCGTTCTCCGTCTCGCCTTGGATCAGGATGTTCCGGGTCAAGAGGCCAACCTCCGCCCTCATATCGATCCCATCGAGGATCTCGCCCACGTGCGTGAATTGGGGTTTTCCTGTGAGGGAAGGAAAGAAATGTCATCACTAACTCACCCACTCAGGGCCTGGAGGGTTGAGGAAGGACAGGGGACATGACAGGGGGGCCCTACCGGGGTGCAGGACAGGGCTGACAATTAAGCACAAATGCAAACACACTGTTTGAAGTACATGGTCATCATTTCCTTCTTAAATAAATTATTCTGTCGCTGATACGATCACCAAAGGGACTCAACACGAATCACCTTACAACATACACACGTAAAATTCTGCATCTACCGACGCAGCTGGCAGTCATGCATGAAGTAGTTCCTTGCAAGAGGAAGTCCTCTGTTGTCAGGCACAAAAACAGGCAGTGCCAACAAGAGGAAATGCGTCTTCCGACCAACCCAGGAAAGGCAGGCTCTCTCCATGCCAGGCTTTGCCCGCAACACGGGATGGCTGCTGCACGTGCCAAGATGGTGCCCACGGGCCACCCCCAGAGGTACAAGTTAGTGCGCTTTACAGCCAGTGCATATGCCACAATCTGTTACCCATCATACTATGAGGAACTGACTTCCTTTCTGCTCTTGGCACCATCTGCCAAGTGTGACTTAAGGCCATGACCACATCCTCTCTCTCAAAGGCCTCCTTGAAGTCCATCAACTTGTTACCAGAATCTTAGATATTAACTTTCGCATAACAGTGACCTTATTACTAACAAATCCTCAGATACCAACTTTGGCACGATGTTAATCGTTATAGCACATTCCTGCAGTCAACTAATAGATTTCTTTGTGGATAGTGGGCACGAGGCAACAAATAAAATGTTTTGAATATGACTGCTGAGCGGCTCTGTTTCTGGATGGCATTTATAAACCAGGCAATGCATAGCAGTGAAATATGAGAATTGCATACAGTAATAATGCAGAGAATAGACAGGCTTGCATAAACCTCCACATAAGACACTTGGCCAAACAAACAAATATTCCCATGTGGGACTGGTCAAGACAACACTGCGGCTCTAAGACCCCAGACTTGTTTAAAGTCTATTTTTCAGTATTGAAGCTGAAATAAAGGTGAACACAGTGTCATGCAGGGCTGCTCGAGCTAACAAACAGGAAAAAGAAGCCAGAGCATCTTCATTAGCTACAGTCCACTGACCCATTGACTCCTACGGTAATGTTTCTTCAGTGAACAGGAAGGGCAAGTGTTTCGTGAAAACCAGGGTTTTGGATTTATTACCAAGTCCATCCTGCACCAGCTCAAATTGCAGAAGTTACTTCGCAGTGGTTACTTAAACACAGCAAGGAGTCCCTCGTGTTGGTTTAATTAGCCATTCACTGAAGTTCCATTTTTTTTTTAGCTATGTCCTCAAATATCTGAGACTTAGTGCTTTTAGCACATTCATCACAATGTCTTCTGTCACAAAACTCTGATCAGGTTAAATAAAGCGACACCTTGTAAAAGTCTAATAAGACACAATGACAATAACAGAATTCAGGTGACATAAGATGAAGGCGCACTAAAGTCAGAGTCTGAGCACTTTATTCAACCCCAAAGGGGATAAAAGGAAATCACCAACGGGACAGTCTTACCAAAGTAAAACGAAGAATGAAAGTAGAATTCAGTGTGAACTCCCCTCACAAAAACATCTGGTAACATTAACTTCAATTAATAATTGGTAATAATTTACTGCTTGACAACTG
Organism: Hyperopisus bebe; assembly: GCA_026777045.1. Classification (NCBI taxonomy): domain Eukaryota; kingdom Metazoa; phylum Chordata; class Actinopteri; order Osteoglossiformes; family Mormyridae; genus Hyperopisus; species Hyperopisus bebe. The sequence goes on along the minus strand of JAODJW010000040.1, from coordinate 11,291,635 downwards.
CTCGCTCATATACACACAGCAATTAGTTGTGTAATTAGCAACATCCTAACTAATGAGCCATTCCTAACTAAAAATGTCATGTTTTGGAACGTGCACGTCTCTCTCAGTGATCCTTATGACTCCCAACAAAATAAACAAATACCAAGCTTCATTCCAGATACATTAAGTAACATAATTCGTTATACAAATCCTCATTAATCGCAGCAACTGTGATTTTTAAAGGAGGAATCACTGATGAAGTACATCACCGTCACACAAACAGAAATGACAAATGCAGAGCTGTTGCCCAACCTTGTATGCGGACCTGGTTCTGGTTACACTTGGGGCAGGGCAGCAGGGTGAACTCCTCAGCCTGGTACATGGAGTAATCGGTGCTAGCGACCACGATGCGATCTCCCGGCCTCCAGCTCCGTGCGTCATCCTTCAGGTTAAGCACCACCTGGTCTACAGCATCCACCTGGAAACCGGATATGGGGAAGCCTGGAGGACGAGGGTCAGTGTTCAGGAGAAGGACAATAGCTGACTTTGTCTATGTGCACATACACAACAGAATGAGGCATTATGCTCACTTAAGGCAAGAATCACATTGTAATAGTATTTAATAAGACAGTAGACAGATAAATAATAATTATAAAAATAACATTAAGGGACCTCTGTACCAATGATGATAGATATACTATTACTGAGTGACATCATCATCATCATCATGAAGTATACCAAGTGGTATCTTAGGTCAGAAGCTGCTCTTAAGCCAGCACTGCGATGCTTTCGAACCCGGACGACGACACAGGCATGACGCACCGTTCTTCCACTCGCTGTACGCAGTGACGCTGAAGCGCACCCCATCCACCGTGATGAACTCCTTGCGCGCCAGCGCCTGTCCGCCCGTGTCATGGTTCTCGTGTTCTCGCACGTCCTCCGCACAGGAGCCGTTTCCGCCCCCCACCACAGACACCAGCGCCCACGCTTGCCTGGGAAATTGGGGGGGGAGGAGGGTTGTTCACAGGTGGTAATGCAGCCAATGTGTGTCTTCGCAGTCAACTGATTCTTTTCAAACAAATGAGGCAAAGGGACTTCCTAAGGAGAAAACCCGCAGAAGTTCTTCATATACGTGATGACATGGTGACAAAGCAGCACGGTGGAAACACGTTCGCCGGATACAGCAGAGAAAAACAGGACTGACACTCTGACCCTGGTGCAAAGTGTTCCTGAGCCACATTGTATTGGACAAGAACCTGGCAAGCAGAGCAAGCTCTCCATTAACATCAGATATCACTTAAGAGTGCTGACCTCAATCCGGATAGAGGAATGTCAGAAGTTCTGAGATTCCCCTTAAAGGGCACATTAGAAAGTCAGCAGTGTGACTGGAAAGGCTACTCTTCCTTCACACTCGTCATCGTTTACTTTTAGACATTAATTGACAGGAAATAATGTACCACCCTACTTCCCCTAGACGAAGTTAAATAGCAGATGGAATAGCATAACAGGTCAGCAGTAATCCAGCGAACACCTGGGTAATACTGAGTAATGCCACAGAACGACAGCATTTTGCAGTTTATTTTCTAAGAAGCACTGCCCTAATTTAAAACAGCCGTACAGTACAGAGTTTAACCTTCTAGACCTTCCAGGACACTGCAGACGCTGCCAGGAACAGATACAGTGTTCTTTTTCCTCACTGCGTTCCTGACACCGGTTACGCACTCCGTCCCGGATAAACGCACAAGAACAGAATCAATCCAAAACCGGGCCCCACGGGAGCAACGGTGACCCGAGGCGAGCGCTGACAGGAGGGGGCGTACCCGCTGCCCCGCCCGAACCGTGGCCCAGTGGTCTCACTGCAGGAAGCGGCTAGCCCAGCTCCAAAAAAAAAAAAAAGGCTTATTTTACTGGCAGCCTTGTGGACTGAGCCCCCCCCCCCCCAATCAGAACGTGCAACTTTCCAACAGATGCCATTCTTTCCAGAGGAGAGCGGCGTTTTAAATTCCACTTACGACCACCGCTCACCCCGGCTGCTGCCAACATCGTTACGGACCTCAGCTCGCGCAGAACTCGCAGATAGGATGTGACAGGATGAGTCAGCGCATTTCTGCACTGCGTGTGTTACTCTGGCACAAGCACTGCCTCTTAAACAAACGCATAGACCAGGCTTCCGTCCAAAATGTTGCAGTTGGGGAAAAAGAAAATTCCATCCATCCACCCACAAGCACCTTTTTTGCATTAGCGCTTAAGGATGTGGTCAGAGGCAGTGTTCAAGAATAGTTAAACGGTGCTATAAATGCCTGGTAATCTATACACCCAAAAACAGCAACACATTTAATAAGAGCATTTAAGTGAAATAAATAATGCAACTACACCAGCTGTGTAAGCTATAGGTTATATGGGAATCCATTCCAGCAGCCAGCCCTGACAGAAATGAGTAATACAGGCCAGGCAAGCGTCAGCCTGCAAACCACATCACCCTCCTTCCAATGTAATGTTCATGTTACCTAGACTAGCGTACGAATGACTGCGTTAATCTGCACAACCCCTGGACATAAGCGCCATCCAGAGATCACAGCATCTAACATCCCGGTGTTTGATTGATTATGATATGCCTGTCAGTAAGGAGTATCCAGGTGCTGACACATTAAATGTGTATGCACATGCCATATCAGGACCATCCCAAATTCCAGTGACTTCCCCTCATCGGCTGACACAGAATTAACAACACACTGCCACACAATTTCAGCAGAATACCCAATAAATGTATCAGAGAGCCAGGATGTGTCAGAATCTGCTGCATGCCAGGTCTCCCAGCCGTTTTGTTTTTTCCTGGAACATCTTTAACTGCTGCGCACTGAATTTCCTATCATTGTGTAGATGATCTATGATCACTGAGAGAGCGGAGTGTAGATTGCATAGACCAAAGAGCTGTTAAACTGCATCCCTGGGGCCAGGAACCCCATCTGTCATCCACTGAAGCCGCGTTCAGCAAATTTTAACATCTGAAGAGCTGAACTAAACAGACATACAGTCCCCAGCATTAAGTTATATTCTTATATTTCTGTTGAAACCTTCACGCTGGAAATAGCATTTTATTCACTGCAGAACCAGGCACCATGTGGACAAATAAATTAACAAGTGCAGGTAACTTGAATTTTACCCTGTTAGCAGTTCCGAGTGGAATCGCCAATACCCAGTCCTAGTTGTTATATATTTTACTTAAGGTTTTAGTATTTGTATTTCTAGGGAGACTTTGCTGGCTACTACAAAACGTCGTGATTTGCTATTTCTGTGGTTCAAGTTTTTTGCATGAGAGGCCCAAAGATAAACAAATCATTACTTTGCTTAACAGTATTTCAAACGGCAATGGGAAGTATTACACATTTGATTTTCATCTCAGTTGATTTTGGAATCAGTAGTTCTAGATCATAGTTGCCATTTAGTTGTCGTTTATATTTTATCTTGTATATTTTATTTCAGTCTATAGAAATGTTTTTGTTAATTATAATCCTGCCTTGTGTAATATAAATATACAGTGCACGGTTAGTTTTAGTAAAATTCTTCTTATTACATACATACCACACTTCATAGACATGACACTTAAAAACAGCTTTGCCAAGCACGTTGGCACGAGAAGTATGCATTTTTAAGACGGCGGACGGTCTGCCAGTGCGTTGCGTGCACCACGACGCACATACTTTCGTGAGAAATATGAATCAGCTCTGAGCCGCGCTTGCGACAGACAGCGGGAGAGGGGGTAGAAGCAGTGGGACTGGCCAAAATTTTGGGGGCTTTAATTTTTATATAAACACTATTTGCCAATATCGAGGTCAGAAAAAAATGAGGTCATATTGATGTCCATAAATAAGTTGATAATGTAATTATCATGACAGGCTTAGTCTTGGGCACAGATTTGGGCTTCCCCAAGTAATTAAGCACCAAATTTATCAAATATATACACTTATTAGTTCAAGTTAAGCCTTCACTCTCAAACTGCCAACAACAGTGCTACTAGGATGGTGTGAAAACCTTAAATCTGGTTTTTGTTCTTGGAACCATTAACACTTCTTGACATTTCAGGAGCTTTTTGTTTGCTATATCAAAAAGCAATAAACTCAAGGGGCCACTGACATTGTGTCAATAATCCCAGTTGTGCTCTAAGCATCCCGAGGCTTTTCATTTCAGATGCTTGGTTTCCGAAGGGGAAACTTCTTTTTAAGTCGGTCCTTGCCTAGAAGCTGAATGTGTAAATAACGAATGTTCCGAATCTCCAAAATCAGAACACTTTCCCGCCTCTTTGGCATTCCCTGGCACGGCTGGTATCTCAGCGGCATTCCCAAAGGAGGCGTTCCGAAAATTAAGTCCTCATGTTTTTGTAGAAGAGCGGCATTTCAAAATTACACAGCTATTAGGACACGCAAAGTGAAAACATATTTCGGGTCGTCTCGTTCAGCCACAGGGTGCTACAGCCATCCCAAATTTATGACACGCACACGGGTTAAACCATGGTGCTGGTTCAAAAGCAGAAGACGGGATCAGCTAATTCAACAAATTTGCTGCGAGATGCTTCCAGAAGGACGAACATTCTCTGGAATTTTCGCTGATGACACATATCAAGTGGGTGTTCCATATGTATTTACAGTCCCAGTGTGTGTGTGTGCGCGCTGCCTATTAGTAACTGAAAACTAGCACACGCACACACACACAGCAGCGTTTGCAAAAAAACAGGCAGAGTTGGCGTGGGAGACGGCCCACCGCTAAGTGCTTCCCTTTAACATGACCAAGAGTCAGGCTGCAGAGTTTTTTTAAAAAAACATTTGCTCAACTTTGCCCAACAAAACCTTCCCAGAACAATTATCTATGAGGCCTTTTAGCTGAATGACACATCCATACCAGATCAAGAAACTTTCTTCTAACTTCTAATAACTAAACAATCTGACACACTAAACGATTTTGTACATCACATTAGCACTAGCTACTCCCCGAAGCCCACGGCACTGGGGCGTTAATTTACAGCCCGGAGAACAGCCAATGCTATAAAATGCTTGGGGAAAGCACAGTGGGTAGGTTATGGCTGAGTTTATTACTCAACAATACTCCAATTTGAGACCTTAGTACGGAACCTGCGATTTACCCCGTCGTTCTTACATACTGAAAATTTTCTTTTATATCTATGCAACCATTTTTTTTTAAACTCATGCTTCCAACTTTACTTGTAGCCATTTTTCGTTAACTATTGATCTTTCTTTGCTCCAGTCTATTATGATAATCAGTTCTTGGGTTGGCCAATCAGCTCTCGAGGTTGTTGTGGTTACCTGTACTTGAGATCGTTGACGTAAGAACTTCCCAGAATGCTCTCGATGGTCCTCTTGGTCTCCTCCAGAAGACTCTTGACAGCCGAGTCTCCAACAGCCATGGCCACGATGCGGCCCGGGGGCAGCCCTTTCAGAAACTCGTGGAGCTGCTTGCTGTCGTTCTTCGAGTCGTGCGTGTCGAAGCGGTTAGAGTATATGACGGTGGCATTGTCCTGGTCCACCACTCGCAGGTTTATGCCTCGGCTGAAGTTCCTCTGGAAGGCATAGCCACCAGAAGCCAGCCCCGATGATGGGACGGTCTTGGTCAGCATTGTCCAGGAGAGCTTCTGGGCCCCGTGGAGCTCCAGCGTTCCACCCGCTCGCACCCCGATAAACTTCCTGCCCAGGTCAGGCAGGCTGTAAGACTCTGGCTCGTCAGAGCGGCCCACCAAGGTGATGGTGGCGGTGGATCTGTAGCGGCACTTCGGTGCACCAATGTGCAACGCGCCCCCATCCTCAATAAGAATGTGCCGAGTCCTTAGGGTGATGTTCTTGGAGCCGTCGGAATCGTCCGCAAAAACAAGCATACCTGCAATAACGCAATTAACAAATCATTCATTAGAAAATACTCACCACTAAGAACACAACCAAAACAAAATGAACTGGCACATTATGCACCCAGTGAAATGGCAGAAGATCCCAACCAAGAGGCATGTGACATTTTGTGAATTCAATGCTCCACAGGATCAATAATAAAAAAACAATCACAGAAATACAACCCAGATGTTCTGATCTACAAAGGACACATTTCTGTTCTCCACTATGGGACACAGAACCGTTTTAACCACAAAATGCAGATGTAACAGAAGATGTACCTCCGCTCTGGATAATGACAGAGTGCAGCGTCGCCGAGGCGTCCAGCCGGAGCAGCCTGCCCTTCTTAATGACCGCTGTCCTCTCCAGACTGTGCCCTGGCTTCCAGCTACTAAGGGCAGGGTTGTGGTGAGGGCAGTTTTCTGCAGGGGAATGACAAGCAGGGACACGCATTACAGATGGACGCATTTCTATAGCTGCTGCTGTTCAAAAGGCAAACATTGACAGAAGAGAGCTGGTTTCAAAGCTGGCAGACTGATCTTCATAGGATCTTCACGGTGGACATTAATTCTGACTTTCCACTAGCTGTGATACCTCTGTCCCACTCAACAGGCAACACCTAACAATACGAGTGGGCAATGATAAATGTCCTCACACTTACTATGGTACCAAAAGTTGTCCACTTCATCTTCACAGTCAGTAAAGCTTGGAGTTTCATCCACATTTTCTGATCTCAAATGCATTCCGACAGTCTACATACCTTCAAAGTATCAATCGTCCATTCAACCATCATGGTTAGTGTTAACATATCAGCCAAGGATTTATGAGATAAAAATAAATCCAGGAAAGGTGTGAACAAACATTTTATTGGTAAAGGGTTCTGTGGGATTTGTGGTGATTTAGGTTCTTCACCCCTCCTAGTAGCAAAGTTGTTGGTAGTTGGAAAGTGAAGTGCAAAATGTTTTAATTACTGCAGACATTTGTTCATTTGGGAACATAATTGACTGGAGAAAGCTCAAACCTGCACAAATCACAGACTGGTAGTACCAGGATTTCTGAAACCTAAGACTGTAAGCATCCCCAGCGTATCCTTATGTTTGCTGATTTTTGCTTGGGATGCACCTCCCATCAGACATGCCTGGTCTATGGGAAGATATCAGGAAATCAAATAAGCTCCATTCCAGTGGTCATGCTGTTCATTGCGGAGCAAATTATGTTAAGAAGAACCACCCAGAGATTCTCCTGAGGAAGATTTATAAGTGCAATATCACCATTAGAAATTGGTATTTGTACTAATACAGGTATAAATCTCTAGTTGGCCACTAATTTCTAGACATCCTCATGCTTTAGTACATTATTCCGGAGCTCAACCCAGCTTATTTTAAATAAACACCAAATCAAAAGAAAAAGAATGAGAAAAAAAATCATCAGTTCACGTACTACCGAATTTGGCTGCTGCATATAATGGCCGCCATCTGTGTGGTAAAACCATTTGAGAACACATGACCTGTGCTGTGCTATAAACACACAAGTCATACAGGCCAAAGGCCAAACCATGTCAGCTGGAGAGAGGAAGCCGCTGTCACAGGCCCCGTCCCGGCCAGTCCGACTCACCGTCCAGGACGTCCTTGGACAGACTCAGGGCCAGAATGAGCACGAGGAAAAAGGCTCCAGCAGACACGCCAAAACAGATGAGCGTGTTCCTGTTCTGCCGCAGGATGTGAACTCGCTCCCTCTTCTGCTGCTCCTCGCACACCGACAGCGTGGCGGGGCGCTCGGGTGGAGTCGACGGCTTCAGCGCGGACGGCGCCTTCGGAGGCGAGCGCACGGGGGCGATCCTGCCCGGGACGTACGCCGGGGGCCTGTGAGTGCTCCCGTTGGAGGGAGGCAGGAACATGGGGGCAGGGCTGGGGCCATCATTCACCTGCATGGTATCAATCTGCTTCCTTCCAAACACGAGATAAGGAACATCACCATAAGGACCGCCATCAATGAGAAGACAAGCATAGTCAAGTTCTTACTGATCATCATTTATGTACTATAATCATTCATATACAGTTTCAAGTTGCACCTCAGAAATTCAGAAATGTTCCTGTAGGATTAGAGTGCACATTGACCCAAAATTAAGCTTTTTTCATGCAGATGCTTATGTAGAGACCTTGAAGACAATCACTGACTAATGATAATAATTATTATTGACACTTTTATTGATCTCTGGGGGAAAATTCTCTTCTTTTTTTTTAACACCTCCCTCAACTTGCTCTTTGCAGAGTAAGCTGTCCGCGAAGGGCAGTCACCAGGGAGCTGGGGGTTAAGGGCCTTGCTCAAGGAAGCGCTGAGGCTGGGTTTGAGCCGGTGACCTCCTGATTACAGGAACACAGGCTTAGCCCACTGAGCCAGGCACTGCCCCAACCAATACTACAACATTTATGTAAAAACAATGGCATAAGTAAGATATTTGCCTTCAGGAATCAGGACTACTCTGATTATAAATTCATAGTCATTTCATTTAAGCCCAACAACAGACTGGCATCTCATGGAGAATGACCCTGTATCAGATAAGCAATTTGAAGATAGATGGACTGCGTGGTGGTATGGATGATCTCATTTAAACAAAATGCGCATTCATTAAAGTCCTATTACTGGTGTAGCTGTGTAAGCAACAAGTAGAGAGATGATGTGTAGGCGCATCAATGCAGAGAGTCTGACCAAACCCCCCTCCCAAAAGTAGATAAAATTAGTATTTTTTCTAAGATAAGATACATTTTCTAAAGTGGTTGAATACATTACTGTCTGAACTACCCCATCATTACGTAAAGAGATTCAACAGCGCTTAAGAGAAAATGTCTCTAACAGCAAAGGGGTAAAAATCATGAAAGAATAACTGCAAAATCACCCAGAAAGAGCTTCTTTGGTGTAATTCATGCCGTTTTTTTTTTACATTTGTGATTCTGCCAAGAAAAGTGAAGAGTGGACTGAGTACATAACTTCAGCAGAGCTACTCAGAAACTGGGCAACAACGGCAGATCACGATTTAGTGACTGACACAATGCTTTGGTACTGTACCATTAGCTAGAGTTTCCATGTCCATTTCCACACAAGGCAACTATGCCCACAGATCTCTAACATTTTAAATATCAAGTTAACCTATTTTACACAAAAATCACATACCTAAATTCTGCGCTGCATCATGATTTTAAATTATTACAAAATTATTCTACAAGACCAGTGCCAGATATGGGCTCGCCTAGTCGTCGAGGACTCTTAAGGTCAAACCCCAGGAGGGAGTTTTTCCCAGTAGCGCTGTAGGGGGCGCTATGAATGAATCCCGTGGGTAAAGCGTTAGTAAATCCGTAGAGCAATATTTCAACTCCTAATACTAATTTTACTGGAGGGGTCTTACCCCCCTACTTAAGCACGATAGTTATTCTGACTTACTAGAGAGAAGCATATGTAAGGTACTTTGGACAAAATCATAAACGAAACGCAAAAAGCATGGAAAAGTCTGTGCTGAGATCCCCGGTGTTACAGCAGCAGTTTTCCCTAAAAAGCTCCACAGAAATGAGCACCTATACCGGCTGTTTGTTTATATGGGGAAAATGCATATCAAGCAGGAATGATTGCAGTTAGATGAGAAACAGACACGGCTGAACAAAGGGCTGCAAAAGCGGAGAATCTGTCGTGTCTATAGTTTGGGGGCGCAGAGCTACCAAATACAGGGGGAAAACTGCCTTATCGTATTTCAGCGTTAGGAAGTGCAGGCTGCCGATTCAGCCGCCTAAAGCCGTCACGCAAAACGAAATCAACCGCGTCACAAGTAGTTTCTGTGTTTTACCAAGAACTTAAGTTATGGAGAAGTTAAGCCATTTACCAAGATCATTTTCTATTTCAACTGTACATCAAAATGAACAGAGCTTTAGAAAATCTACCTACGAGGCTTTTCAGTATATATATATGCAGGGGGGAAAAGGGTTAGCAAAACGACAGGGCAGCATCCACGTTTGCCGTTAGTAATTGCAGTTGTACGGACGAAGTCGGCTAATGCATAACTAGCATTCACTTACCAACAGCTCCGGAGTGACTTCGCCGAAGAAACACCGTGTTACTGTATGTGTCTGTGTGTGAATCAGCTCCCATCCGGCGTCATGCTGCACGCTCAGGAACGGACGGGAGCGCTGGGCTGCGTTACTCGGGCTGGCGGGGGCTCGCTGACCGCTTTTAAAGCTCTTATTTCACTTGCCATCCAGCAGACTGCCCTCTCGACCAGGGCCAGGCAAGCTACCGATGCGGCTCTATCTATGGCGGCTCTGTCGCTTCTTGTACTTTTACATTGTGTTTCAGTGTATACAGCTCGCAGAGGAAGAGAGGAAGAGGATTGGAGACCGAGGGAAAAAAGGAGTGGTCTAATAAAGAAAGAAAGAAAGAAAGAAAAAAACTGACAGTCCGCCCGCAGACCCGGTGCTCCACGCACTCCTCCTAGTGTCATGAAGGAAACATTTAAAAGGTCGCTAAATGTGGCTGGTGAATCTCTAGATTTCACCATGGGCGTCGTTAGGTCCGATCCCTCGGGGCTGTAACCCTGAGTATTTTAGCCCCAATGCCAGTTTTCCTTCAAAAACAAAAGAGTAAAGCCCCAGGTAAACTTAATTTAACCCCTGGTCTTTTCTATAGCTAGAAACTCCCTTGGGTTTGACCATCCATCCTACCATTAAGCAGAAAGTTTTAACGAATTTTGCTGAAAGATTTCTGGTAGTCCTTCATTTATTAGTTATTAATAAACTATAGAAAATCTCTGCAGGTTACAAATGAGGTTTCCAATGGGGAATTCTACTGTGTTGGAAACAGATATGGGAGAAGTCTAAGATTTTGAGCTTAGCTGAACCTAAATTAGTGGGGATGTTGTGTGGCAGAAGAAGAGTGACACAAAATGAAAATGCGAATTTACAGATTTTCGCAGACGTGGTAGCAGTACTAGTGAAAAGATCAACACAAAGCCTCTATGACCAAGAAGTCTAACCACAGATATGTGATCCAGAAAAGTGTGGTCAGGAAAACAAATCCACAGACTTACCTTTTACATGAAGGCTGGGTTTAGATTGGCTTTCAACTCTGCCATAAACCCTGTCTGAGCACATTACCAAAAGGATGCATGAGAAAGTAATTAGATCGAGTTCAACAAGTACAATCAGGAATGGAATTGCCATTGTATTTGCTGTTGGAAAGTTTGTGAAGTTATACAAAACATTTGCAAAGAGAGAAATCATTGTGTTTTAAAAAGAATTTATTTAACATTATCAGTTCCTGTTAAACTAAACAAATTAGTGAAGATAATTTGAAGGTTTCTACCACACACTTTAAAATATAGTTCTGAACAGCTACAGTCATCTACAAAGCTGTTAGGAAGCCGACAGAATTTACATCCCTTCCATCAGAGATTAGCCACATTTTCATGTTTTTTCTTCCCCTCCCCCCACTCCACCCTAGCTGTCAGTTTCTGGGTTTGGCTGAAAGAATCTAGATTTCATCATCTCTGCCATTGTGGTGATACTTAGCACAGACTGACCATTGTCCATGCCATCGTTTGGCACCCCATCCCGGGTTGTTCCCTGCTTTGTGTCTGTAGCTTCTGGGACAGGACAAGTGGGTACAGAAAGTGGGTAGATGGATGGATGGATGTATGGATTGGGGGGGGGGGGGGGCACAGATGGGGTGATATCTAATATTAACACCCCCCCCCCCCACAGATATACATTTGTTTCTTCCATACATGCTATTATTCTGTCTTGAGAAGGATTGCGCTAAACCCATATCTGATTTGTTAGGCCCTTTGTGGTTTTAATAACAGTAGTGAAAAAATCGAGTTTCTGCTGCGCTAAACTGCCATTTACACATTCCTACCGCAAGATCAAAAGCTGGGTGGATTCGGGCGGATATCACTGTTTGTGAGGCTGCATCTGCTATGAAAAAAAACAGCTCATTCTTTTGGTAAAATGTGCTTGCGACTAAGACAGAGCCAAAACATCAAGGCAACAAACTGAAACGATTATGAAAATTCAACAGATGGAATAGACATTTTGCGGCTGCATGTTTGCTGAAAGGGGAGCCTGCCCCGCTAGGACAGAACGCCTCAGTCAGTGCCGCCTCAGCAATGCCGACAACGCGCACCGTGGCGTTCAACAGCCACGTGGACTGTTACACATCCTCACCAGTGACAACCACAGTGACACGGCTGGTGTGTGAGAACACGCCAGAATGTGACACTGAGCTCAGGGACCAGAGTGACGTTTGTGTCACTTTGGCTTTGCTGTTGTCTACGTCAATCTGTTGCAATAGAACTGAAATCAATTTTTACTTTTCATGCAAGGTAAAATACGATTCTTTAAAATGTATTACAATTCCCCCCCCTAAAAAAATACATCCGTGTTCCTATCTAGAATGGTCAGCATGTGGCCCCATGGCTTAGAAACCTGTGTGTGGAAGTTTGCCTGTTCAAATGTTGCAGCTGGCACAGTAATCATATTGCTATTGGGCCCTCGAGAAAAGCCTTTAACTACATAAACTACTCTGGAGTGCTGGGTAAATGGTCAAGCCTGAGCTCAGACCCCAAGCACCACGTGTTTGCCCCTCCAGGGTCAACAAGTATAAAAAGTTACATAAAAAATTACTCCTACATACTAGTACAAATGGCAATGGTACAATTTTTATAGAGAATCCTTCACACCTAAATTTCATGAATAAGGGTGTAATCAGTACTCAGATATTTTACAAAGTGGTGGTGGGTATTTTTGTAATCATTTGAATAGGGATCCTGATCAAGCTGCTGTAGTGTACTAGAAGAAAATAGGTGGTGTATGAAAAGTAACAAAAAACCCCATTCAAAGTTCCTGCATATTGAAAAAGTGAAATTCCTGCCACTAGAGGGAGCACAATACTTTATCACCCCCCACAATGAATAGTACAATATCGCTCCACAAAAGACCCTCTGTATTATATTCTCTGCACCTTATTTGTTCTAGCATAAACAGATTTAGTTTCATATGGAATATTAAACATGGAATGCAAGATAATACACCAACTCTAGCATTGTTCTCAAATACAATTTATTTCCTATGATCATTTTTAAATTATAACTATTCTCAATATCATAATTACATACAGGAATCCCCTTCAATAATGAAAGGTGTATTACACAAAATAAAAAGTTACATTGGTCAAGATGAATTATGAAGCTTGTTTTCCCACCCTGTCCAGATCAAAAACAGCTTCACCATGTATGTATACTGTATAACCAATTAATGGTGGTAGTAGTAGGAGTAATAATTATACACTGGAATACAGAAGAAATAAAGTAGAAACATTATTTACAAGTTTGGAACATGAGAAGGAGCCCCATCTCTCAGCACATTTTAAACATCCAGCACATCCAGTCAGTTAGCTTCTCGCTTCCAACAAGACTAACTGTGAAAGAGCATTGGCAGGTCTGTTTGCGTGTGTTCTAACACAAGAGCAGGAGAGGCGCCAAAAAAAAGCCAAAATAAAAGATATCGTGAGGAACAATTTTATGACGAAATGTTAACTTAAATTATCCAGCATTTATAGTGGTTTTAGGGAAACAAAAGTGAACTAGTTGTGAGAAAGTATTTTTATGTGCTTAAATTATATTTCTGAGAAGCAAACCGTGTACAGATTAGAGAGGTTTTAAAAACGTGTCCGTATAAAATCTGCCGTTTGATATGCTGATCATTTGGCAACACTGGCACTGCAGCTGTCAGAGTTCACATTTCATACAGTACTACTTTAAATCCTGTACATTACACCAAGTCCTTGTGAAGGAGTTGTCTTGACCACAGTTAAACAGACACACTTGCCGGTCAAGTCGTCCCCTGCGCAAAACTGGCACAAAAACAGTCTGAGGTCTGCAAATCATACCTGTGCATTGTTTCAAAGGTGGCAAATGACTTGCAAATTGAATCCTTGTGTTCACAGGTTCTACTGTGCTCTTGCAATTTATAACAGGAAAAAAAAAATGAAATAACCAAATAGAATGTAGCTCACAGTTATAGAAACGTTAAGGAAAGTCCTACACATTGACCAACTCGTGGGCTACAAACTGTTTCAACCTCTCCAGGTACTGTCCATAGAGCTCGACGTCATTGTGCCCAGCGCCCTCCACCCAGAGTGGCTCCACAGGCCGCTGGCAGCGATCATACAGCGCCAGCCCATGTGAGAAGTCGATGACCTCATCCTCGGTGCCGTGGATGATCAGCACTGGTGATGTCACTTTGGAGATCTTGTCGATGCTACAGTTGGGAACGAGATACCAGGTGTGAGTGAATGTGACGAGCAGCATTTTAAAAACGTTTTCCTTCAATTAAAAAAATAAATTAAACTTAAGGAACATTAAACCTATTCTATAACCAAGCAAATGTTAATAGCTGGTGATCACTGGGGATCCATGTAAATTCAACCCATGGCTTTCCAGCAGTCAACGTCAAGTCATAGCACTTCAGTACAACACAATTATAATGAAGTCACTGGCAAAGTTGCAGACTAAGCACATTATCGCTGTATTTTAAAAGGCTAGGAAAAGTTGTTTGGACTTTCAGCCTCTGATTTGGCTGTTGGTGTGGTATTGCATCTTCGGGTGTTTGAAGCTGAGCTTCACCACATCCACGTGGTGTGACTCGTTGGTTCCCCGCAAACGGAGTGTCACAGTCGTGTTTACGGCAGCCACAAGAACAGACGCCTCAAACACATTCCACATCGGTGATGTTAGGTCCTGTAGCAACCTCACTTGTCCATACTACTGACATTCCTGACCACAACAATTTGCAACCGCGATTATCAGAATATGGCTACTTCACACATTACCTATTTTAATAATCACCACCAGGGGGCAACCACAGCCTGCTTCATTCCCACTGAATGAGAGGACCGCAGCAAAATCTTCAGAGTGTACTTGAACAGATACTGCTAAACAGTACCAGACATTCACCAAGCTATGCCTAACCCTCTGCTTCCACAAACAGATATATTGAACTGTGCCTTTTGGAGGATAAGCATATGCCGTCTCATGCTACTTACAAGTGGCTATTTACATCAAAGGATCAGTTTAGTAAACTTCCAGTGCACGTATTTCACATGTGGAAAAACTGCACATATTGTTCTGTCAATGGGGTTTCAGCACTGGTTATTCGATAATAAAATACCTTTGAGTAGATCATACATTTACACATTTCAGTCTAGGACCTGGGCGAAAACAATGACAACAAATGGCAGGATGAACAGAAGCCAATAGAGAAGACATCTTGTGTAACTGCTTGCCGTCTATCTCCATTGAATAATCACTTGTGAGCTGTGTGTAGGTGTGTGTGTGTGTGTGTGTGTGTGTGTGTGTGTGTGTGTGTGTAGACTGCAGCAAAGGCACTTGCACTCACTTGGGAAAAGCATCAAAGCAGTAGGTCTTCTTGGTGTCAGGAAAGGCCACCCGCATGCCGGAGGTCAGCGGCGAGTGCAGGATGACCGCCGCGGTCTCGTAGCGCGCTGCCAGGTCCACCGACGGCACCGTGCCGATGCTCTGCCCGTACACGATGACGTTCTCCGGCCGGATTCCGTACCTGGGAGAACGTGCAGAGACAGAAGTGTTAAACATGCACTCCTCACCCTCACACACATATGGGGGGGGGATGAGGTGTTACCAACAACAGCATAAGCCGTCCATCTAAGACCACAGAAAACCCTACAAACAGACGTACGCTACAGTCTGAGTCACTCTCTGGAGCTGAAGTGAGAAATTCCAGCAACAATCAAGTCAATGGCATTTCAATGGCAGAATCCAGCCCCCTGCCACTCCCTTCCAAGAGATGCCACACACACAAAACAAGCACAAAGACTTCGCACAATGTACTGCCAATGTGGGATGATAGTAGGACCGTGCTGTTCTGATAATATAAATAGGGTTTGTAGGTCTTGATGGCCCTTTAACAGCAACTCAAAGTAGGCCCAGGTCCCTAGAGTGGCACATGGTCTCCCAGGGCTCTCTGCAGGTTGGAGAGAACAGGATGCATCTTTCAGCTTGGTGTTGGGGCAGTGGGGGGGGGGGTTGAGAGTGTCAGACAGCCTGAATGTCTTCTGTGGTGGGGGCGGTAAACAATAACAGAACTGGTGGTGTGGTGAAGCACAGTACCTGAACGGTATAGATTTATAAGTACATGCCCTTTCGCAGTATGACAGTACACTGGGCATGTGTTCAACCTTAAAGCAAGGATACACCAATACGGTAAAGCAAGGGAGCTCACTGGCATACCGTTATTACCGTTACCATTCTCTGGATGACCTAGAAGCAGTAATCAATGGATACTGTAATAGGAGCAATAAAAATAACCGAAAATCACCAGCTGAGCTTCAGAGTATGAAGTTTCCAGCTTCAACATATGCATTATTCCACTGACGGACTGCAGGCATTTCAAAATATTCACATCTCATTGAAACGATTTCACATTGTGGAGAATATCTATTGATCTTATTCGGCTTATTCTGGTCAGGGTCATGGGGTGTTATGAAGAATACCATTTTAGAAAAGCATTTATACTGAATACTATAATATGCTTTAAATGATGAACGATGTAGAGAAGATCTGCCGGCGCAGGCAAAGCAAGCAGGAGCCTGCAGGTCCATGGCCACTGAGTTTCTCTGGGACATGTCTATTCAATAATGCATTACATACATATTGCTCATTCTGAACTGAATCCAGTTGGGAGGTGCAGTGTAGTGCCTGGCTAGAGGCAGCTATTCAACTCGGGAGGGGCCGGGAGGGGGGGGGCATAAAAAAATAAAATGCCACATTTTATAAACTGGATAATATACATCAGCCAATGTGTGGTCACCCCGAGCCTGAAGCTTAGCCCAAGAGGGACAGAGCAAAGGCAGGGAACGGATTGGATGGGATCCCAACTGCTGTAAGACACACACACGCACACACGCACACACGCATGCGCACCCACGCACGGCAAATTACAGATACCATTACACCTAACCGCATGTTTTAGGATTAGGTGAAGAAGGCCGGAGTACCCTGAGGAAACCCGAACAAAGACACATACTCCGCGCACATACGCGGCTAGGGTGGGACTCGAGCCTTCAGGACCCCGCGGCCTGTGTGATACGACTGCAGGGAGTTGGGGGTTGAGACAGGACGAGCCAAAAGCAGGAGGCCTGACAAGCACAAAGAAGCGACGTTAAACAGGGAAGGATGGGAGTGCCGTTCTACCGAAAACAAAGGGATTGTGCCATCTGCCCTGCAAGGAAGCAGGAAATAAGGGAAAAGTTATCTGTAGGAGCTCTACTTATACATAGCTGCAGCAAGCGCAGTGTGAATTCACCTAAACGCAGTGAAATTTCACCCGTTTTTACGTTTTCCAGCATCATGCATGTCCTGCAGGGTATAAAAACCAAACTTTATCAGAAATGAGGTTGAGGCGCCAGAATGACACGCAGATCACCTATGAACATCATGTGAAAAACCATTCAGAAATGCCCCACTAAAACTGAGGGGAAGAAAAAAAATCAATGCAATTACAGCAGCCAGGGGAGAGAGCTCATCAGTCAGGTCAAACAGCCGTCTACTTCCTCTCCAGCCAAGCACATTAGATGCCCAACAGATTACATCAGTGGCCTAATAACCACGTCCCAGGCTAAAGGCTAAACAGTGTGACCCGCCCCCTTCTGATAGCGTGTTTCTCCGGGGCATGGCCAAAGCGGGACAGCCAAGGCTGTCATCTGCCTCCCTGCGTCCTTGGCAACTACAAGGTCAGGTCTGCATGTGTGCCAGTCCACGTACCCAGCCATCTGAAGCCCAGCTGTGGGCAGCGACATCACACGGCCTTGCCGACACAGAGGCACATAACTGTGACGGCTTGGCTCGCGGACAATTTGTCCGCGAGCCTCGACCGTCGTTATTTAACCATGCGAATGGCGCTATGCCACAGTCCCACGCATGGTGCCAACCCAAGGGCTGCTTCACAACTGGATCAGGTGGTGCACCATTGTGTGTCCAAGTCGGTGTTCTGTACCGACGCCACCCACAACAGCAACCGAAACAATCAAGACAGAACAAGAAATCCATTTGATGAAATAACAATACAGTTAATTTTTTTAATTACCTTACATATGCAATGTGAGAATTAAGTAATTGCCGCAGCTATGCAGTGGAAAGTGGATAAATGAAATTCTAGCTTTCCTTCCCCTCAAACACTGGCAGTATTTATTTGCTGCTGTATTCCTGGGTTCTGTGCTGCATCACTGGATCGCTCCCTGCATAATATGCAGTGGATAAAGCTTCTGGACCTGCGCACTGCCCTAAACCTTGCAGCTGGCCCTAGGCACAGGCTACTCTGATCCTTTACTGGCTCCACCAAGCAACACCTGTGATTAACAGCCCCCGCAGGGTTACCTGCTGAGTAAGTACCCCCACACGCTGATGTACTTGTTAACTGATCTGATTATTCAACGCCCCGATTTCATTAATATCCGATTTAGTATGCTTCAGCGTTCTGCCATTTCTGCCACGTCGCCATATTTTATTTTTCTTGTATTTGGCATTTGCCTGATTGGATCCAAACTAGAAACACCATCAACCTGCATTACTAGGAGTGTTGGGTGGAGTAATTAAAATATGTAGCATGGGGAAGGTTGTAAACACAGTAACCATGCATTCTATCGGAGTTCTGCAATTTACTGGCTTCTCATTCCTGGGCCATTTATCAGTTTAGTGTGAGCCTCAAAGGGGCTTCAAGTAAAACAGGATAAGATACAAAAAAATTTAATTAAGGAAAATTGCAGACACTTCACACATTCCTCCCAACTTTGCCGTTCGTTAGAAACACAATTCAGTCTGACTGGGTGGAATCTCCCATGTTCTGGCTCTGTGGGCAGACTCGGCACCTGCTCTTCCACTGTCGTATGAATAAGGCAGATTGGTGTGTGTCTTGGTGAATGGGGGCCCTGTCTTGAGGTGGCATCCCATCCAGGCTGCTTCCTGCTGGGATGAGCTCAGCCTGATCCTGTATGTAATAAGCAGCAGCATAATGGACAGCTGAATCAATTCAGCCTAGATACACACTTGTATAAAACTGACAGGTCTGCAGAAAGACACCAGCTCTTAGTCAAGCTCCGACTGCTGCTGGATCCAACCTGACGGGCAACATAGCCAGAGACAATTGATCTCACATATCCAGAAGTTCTGTTACTAATACGTCACACCTTCAGGAAAACTATGTTAAAGGCTAATCTCCATTTTTACAACCTAATAGTTAATTCATTGAAGTGCATTCCTTTGGCAGAGCAACAATCAAGGACTGATGTAACTAAAGCGTACTCTTCCTGGATGTCTGAAGAACCAGATATTTCAATTGCATGTTTCTTGTTTTGTGTAGTGTTCTGTATAATATTTAAGCAAAGGCAAATTGGCAGGTACAAAAGCCTAAGCCTTTATTTTTTTAAAAAAAAAAAGGAGAAAAACCTTAATGTCACACTGACATGGATTACAGCACTGAATACTGGCTCTGTTGGGTGGAACAGAACTGAACAGTAATTCCTGCCCTTTCAGGTAATGTCAGATGTCACATGACATCGCTACCATCTTCCTCGTCACGATGCTGATGTCACACTGGAGCTACTCAATCTCATTGGGTCTTACCCGGTGTGTATCTTCTTCCACCAAGTGGGGTCCAGGTTACCCAGGAAGCAGGGCCCGTTTTAGGCCAGATCAAATCACTCTAGCACCCAGGGACCAAGTTCAGCAAGAGACTTTTTTTTTTTCCTTAAAAACAATGCGCTCCATATCAGCAGTAACAATCCGACCTTTGTCGTAACCAAACAACTGCGGCATTCACATTTCCATGAACCACCACAGTCTGTAAGCACATGTGACGTGGGACTCTGATAAAAGAACAGGCACATGCCTCAAACTGCCAGGGGTAAGAAATGGACTTTAAGCTGCGTGTCTGTAGCTCATATAAAAGAAAAAAATTGAATAAAAATAACAGGCATAGCATCCTGTAAATATTGCACGCCAAATTATGCCAACCACCAACTGAAAGGATAAAGCTTAAGCTTAGGTTTCACAATTTACAAGCGGCACTGTGACTTGGGATATTCAGACACTTAAATGCACCAACTGTGCTCCAGGCCTTAGAAAAGCTCGTCTCAAGGCCCAAAACCCAATTAAGACAGCCAATATGGAAATACTCATTGTGCTACTACCTCCTGCTCCAGCAGTGTCACGGTAGCTGTTGCTAGGACACATGTCCTTCCTGGGCGCATTCTACACTCGCTCCTTAGCAACTAGTCAATATTTAACGGGAAGGATTGGCTACTGGAGTCCATCCCAGAAAGCTTCCCCACACATAGCTGCGACTGACGGCAGCAGTGCATATACATAAAACGCATGCATGCGATCATGAGACAGCATGAATCAACACCCTATGCTCTTGTGTGAAAAGAATTCCAAACAGATGAATAGAACCCTGAATGTAGTCTACGCCAAAACATAGTAAAGACCCAACTGGAAGTGTACTATATAGATTAGTGAACCAAAAGAATTGCATGTACGTTCCAGAGTATATTCAGTGCGCTCTAATTGCATCAACACTCATTTAGAGAACACAAATATCCTCCCACAAGCGACGCATACCTCAGACATTTCTATATACAGGCTGTACATTGTTTTTGAAAAGCTTGCAGTCTTCGCTTGGCTTTTCTGCAGGTACTCTGCTTCCTCACACACTCCAAACACACAGTCCTGGTGACCTTGATCTCCCTAAACACAGCAAAGGTTGATGTGCATGTGCCCTCGTACTGTTGGCACAACAGTGTCCCCTGAGTGATGTCCTCACACTACGCTTTCCAGAATGGGCTCTGGGTCACAGGATAGGACCTACCACTGCAAAAAGGGCAATATCACAACATACCCACAATGTAAGATTTTAAGATGGCAATAAAGAAGAGGGAAAGGTAGACTAGTGACAGATGTTTCATCATCTTAATTGTCAACTAATTTTACATCTCAGTGATTTTGGGGTGGGATGGAATCTCAGGATTTTAAAGCCCGTTTAATAAACCTTAAGCTACACACACACACACACACACATTCACACATTGTTGTAAATGGTATGCAAGAATAAGGGTGCGAAAAAAAAAAAGGTTTCATGTAACCCTGTGAAAACAATCACCAGCCTCTTAATGTACAAAATCAGTCACATTTTCCATAGATGAGAAGAAGTGAAACAAAGTGGTAAGAAGCTGAATCAGAGAACTGGCCCCATTAAATAGAAACTCAAACTCATTGGCTTTCCCACTATCCTAAATTAATCACCAGCTTCAAAAGATGCCAGCTAATGGGCCTGATCTTCCATTCTACTAAACAAAAGGAGGATATTCCAGAAGCTATATAACCCATTCGCCTTGCAGCATGGACCAGACAAGGAAACTAATGGCTTTATTAAGTGCTCAAAAAACACAAACACCAACAAACACTCTACATATTTTACATTTTGTTTTGTCATTAAAAGCAGCTTCTGTGCTCGAGTCATTGTGTATTATACATTACTTGATATAAATCATGCCAACAAGTAAGTTTTAAAGACTTAATTGTGAACCTTT
>JAODJW010000040.1:11245324-11260244 GCA_026777045.1 Hyperopisus bebe | reverse complement strand
AACAAACAATAATACAAACCCGATCCTAAAAAGAAGCAGACGAACAAACAATAATACAAACCCGATCCTAAAAAGAAGCAGATGAACAAATAAAAATACAAACAAGTCCCGGCTAGCTTGTAGAAAGTTGTGCTAATGTGCCAATTAAACTGAAACAATTTACACAGCTATTGAAACGTGCAACTGTAGCCTTGCATGTCAATTCATAATGCAAGACATCACAAAGGAATCACCCACTCATGAATCACAAAGAGAAAGAACGAGGCTGGGTGGAAAAAGTCTGACACAAGCAAGTACAAGTGTCTCAGAAGTGCACGTCACATGACATGGAAATGACATGAAAGTCAGAACTACCACAGCAAGCTAATGTCAGCTGGCTGAAATTGCATATTGATACTGTAGGTTGCTTTCGTTTTAATTGTTGTAGTTCGCCAAAGTAATTTGGTTCTCTCAATACTGACCGGGCAAAGTTGGTCCAACCCAGCATTAAAGCTCATGTACTGTGTAATGCTGACATTCGGATGCCTCATCTTGCATTTCCCAGGATCTAACAGCACAATCCTCACAGCTGATACAAGAAGCAGAAATGGATCGATGTTGCATTCTGATTGGTCATTCAATAAAAACAATTTTCAGCTTTTACTCAACTAACTACCAAGGCAGCGTGTAAATTCCTGACTCCAGGATATTTACCCAAGTAGAAAGATTTAAGTTCACCCTTGGGGGGCAGGGGGAGTTGCACTGGAAAATGTGCATTGCCTAACACTATCTTTGTTTACCAGATGAATCAGTTTCTTACTCAGGTTTCAGATGCAAGGCCTAAACATGTAATACTGATTGCTGTGCCTTTGGAAAAAATCCCAATAAATGTAACTGGAAACAATCACATTGTTATTCTGGGAAGTCTGCAAAACAAATTGTGTCAAGTGATGACTAATTTGTGGCTTTTTTATATGAAAAGCAATGTAACATTTCAGGCAGCTAAGCAACCAACAGTGAAAGAGAGTATGAGTGGGAATTTAAGGCTTGGCATGTACAGCGTCATTTTCTTATTACCATAATCTGTGTGTTCAAAATAAATCTTTTAGGAGCATATACCCATTATGGAGTCTATGAAGTGCTAAAAATAAGATGTGCAATGAAACCACAGGCACCCCAAGAACTGACACCAAGCCCTGTAACGTCGTGGGGAGCAAAATCATCAGAATGCCACAGTCCGGCCACTCAATATCTCCCTTTTCAAGAGTACATATACAACAATCTAGCCAGAGCCCCTTGGGGTCTGCCATTAAGATTAAACTGAGGAGATTAAAGAGGCAACAGTGAAGTCACGGTTGCTGCAGTAAAAAGAAATTCTTATATAAAAATACCCATACAGATGGGATTCACAAGCTTAAACGCTTAAACTGGGAAAATGCCATTAGGAAGAAAAACACCTGTTTTACTGTTTTTATGCCTCGAGTTAAGTGGCATTTGATTTAAGTTAATGAGCCTTCATTCCACACAAGACTTAATTCTTACTTTCAGCTAAACAAACCTTATTCTCTAGATGACAGATCCACTAATAATAAAGTGAGAACAGCAGGCAAATCAAAATAAAACAAACCAAGATTTTTTAAACATTGTTTTCCAAAATGAAAGATTTCAAGATAACTTTCCATGACATCATATCTAGCTGTAAAGCTGACGATTTCAGTTGTGGTGAACTTTTGAACCGGGCTAAAATTCTGTTCACAAAGACAAAAGCTTATTTGTTTATTCCATAAACACAAACCAAAGAAGACCTATATAAACTTGTGAATGAAGAAGCTAAACAAACAACAGCTTTTGCATCATATTCCCAAAAAGCTGCATTGGCGTGTTCAAACTACTTAGTATTTAGATATCCAAACTGGGAGCTGAGGTGGCTATGGTGACTCAGGCATCATCGGTAGGTGGTAGGTGAGGAACGCTGAAAGCCTTTGTGGAGTGAAATTATTAAACTTCTGATAAATGAGCACAGGAAACAGAAAAGGCCACTGTAAGTGAAGAGGTGGGAGGATGGTAATTCAAAGCTGGCTCAGAAGTAATGAAAGCAAATAGCAGAACACTTCTACCTTCAAAAATAAAAGAATTGGATCGAGGGTTCTGCTGGGGAAAAAATTCAATTAAAAATCCCCCTACCGTGTCCTCAGTGCCTGCCAGGCTGCATCCACGTCCGCATACAAGTTCTTCTCAGATGGCTTCCCTGAGCTGGCACCATAGCCGGAATAGTCGTAAGAGAAGACGTTGCAATTGATGCGAGAGCCCAGGCCAATGTAGAAGCTGCTCATCTGGCCCAGGTCCACGGCGTTGCCGTGGGAGAACAGCAGCGTGAACTTGGCATTGGGCGAGCAGCGCACGAACATGCAGGCGATGCGGTTGCCCCGCGAAGTCCGTGTCATGAAACACTCGATGGCATCCTTCTCCCGGGAAGAGTACTGCCAGTCAGCGCGCTCCGACAGGTGCAGGGTCCAGCGGCTACCGCTCTCGTCGCAGATCAGGGTGTACGTGGGGTCAGGGGGCAGGAAGGCCAGCTTGGAGGCAATCTTACTGGGGCAGGGTGGGCAGCAAAACAGGCAACAGAGCTCGCTGAGAGACAGGTGGTTCATTTTCTCCTCTGAGAAAACAGGAAATGAGGAAAAAATGACATCAAGCAACACTGACTTGACAAGCAAACATATAAACCAAAATGTAGCGTACCAACATTTTAAACAAAAAATGAACAGCTTCTACCAATGAGAAGCCCCTAAATAATTTGGTTAGAAAGTATTCTCTACAGAACTGAAACAAGTTACATGCTTGAACAGCAAAGTTAATTTGCAGATGGCACCTAGAAAGAGTGTATTCATCTAAAATTAGAGGCCGGCCGATATATCGGGCCGATATTTGGCATTTTTTAATATATCGACATCGGCCGGTATCCTAGTGTAGTACGCCGATTTACAGACAGGCATGTCTGCGGGCAGCCCAGTGTTATTGTTGCTGCAGAACACGTGACCCATGCTGCCTTGTGCAGGACCCCAGCCAGAAGTATTGGAAGAGTCCTGGGAGAAAACAAAGCTTAAATTCTGATCTTTCAAAGACCTATTTAACTGGTTTGCTATGAAATGTTGCTTTAAAAGAAAACGCGAGCGCTACTGAAAGAGAACGCGATTTACGCTGTCGAGAACTGGCGTAATGTTGGCCTTCAACCAACCATAGCTTACAGGTAACGTTACGGATCATTGATTCTGACAGAGCTTGGAATTCTGATGCTGCCATTTTTATTGTTTAGAGTTTAAGTTATTGTTTACAAGTTGTATTGTGTTTTTGTTAAGTCTATATTTGAAATTTACACAAGTCAGTATTCAATAAATGCTGAGTTGAGGAATTTTGTGCATCATTTGTTATTATTAGTGTGAAAATACATCGGCCATCAGCTGACCCTGACTCCTAAATATCGGCATCAGCTATTGAAAAACCCATATCGGTCGACCTCTATGTATAATACAAAAAAAGAACTAAACACTCAATGTTCCTCTAAAGGGCAATGATGGGTACACTTGAAAGTGCCACTAAAGGAAGCTGAATTGCATTTAAGGAAAGTATTGCAAAAGATTAAATTTAAAATGCACATTAACCTGTATTTGAGCATACAAACAGTAACAAAAATTTCTTTATAGCAGGAATTCCGGGTGAATTCCTCTTACTTCAGAATTCCAGTTTAATGAGGACTACCATTCCCAAGTAACATGTGATGGCATACCATGTGATTCCCAGACTCATGTTAATGAAAAGTGAATGTGGTCAGTTACATTTTACAGAACCCACTTATACTGCAAATTAGCAAATGACGCCAATCCTGCAGATAACCTGAATCCCTAAGACATGATAGAGTTTAGCTTCAAAAATTATATCTGGACAGAATGACAACTAAATGCTACCTGTTCCAGGGGAAATGTCACTGAACAGACAGACAAGATTGTGCAGGATCTAGCTGTGAGACACAGGTGAACACAGTTTCAGGGTGATACGAAGAGTACCTGGGCTAAGTGCCTGTTTCATGGGGGGTTAACCAACACAGGCTTAGTGCCTAAAGCCTTTTTTGCCTCCTTCACAAGCTCATACAAAAACAGGCTGCCCGGGGCTTGGCTTCAAACACCATGTTCTAGCATCGACTAACAATGCTGCCTTTATTTTCACGTAGCTCAAAGGATGGAGCTTTTTGCATGACAGAGAAATTTAAAAGCTTAGCACAGAAGTGACCCACCATTATTTTAATCAATGTACTGCAATCACTGTGGAAACCAAAGACAAGAGTGTCTAGAAATAGAGTACGAGTATTAGAAATTCAAAAATACCAAGCTTCCTTGCCTGTGAAAACTCACTCACTGTTGAAACCACAAACACAGTACACTTATAAAGATGAGAAAGTTCAATGACTTGTTCTTCTGATCATCGCAACCCATCCTCTCCCCTGAAAAATGCACCCGTTTTCCCCACACACACACTTACTCAGGCTAATTTCCATTTCCAGAAGGGAGTTTTAATAAGGAAGTCTCAGTTAAGGGCCACTCCCCCCCCACCTGAAGTACAGACCACTGGCACATTTTGATAAAATCTTTGAGCTACTGCCCAGGAAAACCAAGTGTCTATTCCCCACACTGGATTGTTATCTCTAAAGTTTTAATAAAAGGAGATCAGTTTGAAACATGAGGAGTCCATTCTTGTACAGACACAAGTTTCCTTGTCTTCAGGGCCAGGTAACTGATCTTGCATACTGCCTAAGGTAGAGAGGCTTCCTACCTCTCCAGAACACAGTTGGCAGATGTTTGAGAGAGGAAGCGCGTTTGTGATTCCTGCAAACAAGCCTGACCCATGTAACATAAGTGAAGAAACACGAGTACAAAAAAGGAAAACTATTCACGCAGGTGTAAACAACCTGTCTCTAGGTGTGTCAACGTTTGGCATCGTATATGGGCATCTACTGCCGACACTAATTCAGTACTTTATGCCAGAACAAAGATTGTACTCTAGCAAAATAAAACGTCCTAAAAGAATAGTGTATACTTGCGGACTTACAGTTGAACTGTCTGTTTGATGACCTTTAAATGAACTAATCACTATAGCAATTTAATTTAATTTGAAACAATGATTAAACTGTTCTATTAACAGGAGGATTTCTTTGACCCTGAGTGCCGCATCTTAGGAACAATTCACTAGAGGGAGCACAATATTCTTATATTCAGCCAACTAGCTGACGCATTTCTGGGATTTATCATCCACGCAACCAACGATTCTCTGGCCTTATTTTACTTGTTCAGGCGGCATAACTGCTCCTGAAATTAGGTAGCAATCCTGTGGGCTCCCCAGTTTTCAGGGGCCGAACCCGGTACCAGGCAGCCCTACTGTGACGGGCTGGACCACAGTGATGTAATGTCAGACCCTGCGTGTGTCTGGTACAGCCTGTCGAAACGGTGGCCCGATTCAAACACTGGAATAATAACATTTTAATAAATAACCCGAAGCATTGATGAAAATAGCAAATTTTAACGAAAATTCCATTTATTATCTATCAAGATTTTACAGCGGGTGGAATGACAATGAAACATACTTAAACGCGTCCAGTTATCAGGAATCGATAGCTTGCTGAAACTCCAAGACTACAAACGAAATAACAGAAAGCAAAACCAAAATATATTATAAAACACACACGACTTCAGTCACTAAACGAAAACGGGAGCACGGAAGCATCATGCTGGAGTTCACTTGTCATGAAAAACAAGTAATATCGCCCAGCTACATCGCAATTAAGCGGCATCGATGTAAAATATAATTGGAGACAAACCTGAAAGGTGCCTGGCCGTGTAGGTTCGGGTGGTTTATGTAGGTGGGGGACACCGAGGCTTCAGCGGAGAAACAACGCAGGGCGATTCGACCGACTGTCGACTAACGTTATTCCGAGGGACGTTGGCTCAGATCTCAGACTGGCACTCGGTGCATCCAGGGACTTGCGAAATCTTCCCGAACCAGTCTCCAGCGTTCCTTTGTTAATCAATCTTGTGAACATGTGGTCCAATTCATTGCGAGAGAACACACATAACACTCAAATAATGTAATTCTGACTAAGCAAAACCCCAACGACTGAACTACCGTACTGCGTCTCGCTACTTCAGTTCACACAACGTAACTAGCCAACCCACCTCCCTAGCTAGCTGCCTGCCGTATTTTCAATGGAAACCTACTGTATAAATTAAGCGTAAACGGGTAAAGTCTGGCAGACCAATAAAAACAAGCGGACAAAACAGATGCACCAATGATTATAAGTATGAGGGTTAAACGGGCGGGCCTTGTCGAAGCATTTGATTACATCAAATGGTAAACGGCAGGAGCCGAAAGGAACCAATCAGGAATTACTATGCCGCAAAGAAACCCCGTCTATTTAGACCAAGAGCAGAGAGGAGTTCGGCCGATGCAGAATGACGTAATGCCTTTTGTGTAAAGGCGTTATCGGAGGAGCTGGTGCCCGAGGGGAAACGACAGATTTAAAGAAGCAGTGCCAATCACGTGTAGGAAATCGGAAACAACGCGAGAACTGCTTCGCCCCCGGGGTTTATATTGTTCCGGGTCGGGGACAGGTCTGCCATGCGACTTCGGTGAATTTTGAATTCTTTGGCGAATTAAGTAATGTTTGATCATCGACATGAGTTCTCAGAAGGGCAATACCGCTCGTACGCGAGGCCAGAAGTACCAGAATACGACTGCTTTCAAAAATAACAAGTATGGGACGAGTGTTCAGGTCAAAGTAAGTACCGCTGATTAAATCGTGTTACATAGACAATATCCAGAGGCCATTAGTTTTGGATTAAAAAAACAACCGCTTAAAAGACCAGTAATGTGATGTCTTTGCTGTCTTTATCATAGTTAGGTGTCTCTATATTAAACCGAAAGTCCAAATGTCAATAGACTATACATTTCCTCTGGTTGTCAACGTTGTTTGTATAGAATTTAAATATGGAGAATTAAATGGCAGGGTATCATTGACTCTGTAATTATTATAATATAATAATTGTATTATAATATAAGCGGTTTTGGGCTTCCCAAATATTAACCTCTGAAAGAGATATAAGCACCTTCTGAATGCATGTCTGGAAACTTTTCATCGTTATCGTGTTCAGGTGTAACCATAAGCACGTCAATATTAAGCCAGCGTTTTTTGTAGACGACAAATGTCGATTAATTGATTTAAATAAGACTGGCAATTGAAAATGAGCATGGAAGCTTTTAAAATTCCTTGCCTTCTGTGCCTGTGTAGGTCTGCATTTCTCAGAGCCCTTTAGCAGTTGCTTGGTAGTACATGCCTTTCCCTTACTGAGGGATGAAAAGTGACTGAGAGTACCAGGCAGTGTGCCCTGTTGCCATGGGGCACTTCAAAGGATACAAGTCAATGGCAAGAGTTCAGAAGGATTTAATCTGCTAAATCAAAATTCAGCTGCTTATAATAACCACTTCAGAGAGAAATTGTTAAATGTTTGATTAAAAATTTTGGCCTGGTCTTTGTGTTTCTGGTTAGGATTAAAAAACGTAAATAGATACAAATGTAATATTTTATGGAAAATAAGTTTTGCGTAGCAATATAGTTCTGTATCTTTTTGTTTATTTTATTCATTTAACTCCTTCCCCAGACAGCAACTGCAAAGGTCCATGATGGGGTCTGCCAGCATTGCAAAGATGTTTTGGAATGGAAAGTGAGATATAACAAATACAAACCTCTAACTCAGCCTCGAAAATGGTAATGCCCCCATGTGTACCATCCTTGCTAGTATTACCTAACTAGCTAAACTCTGATGATGATTAGTGGTTAACTTGGAACAACTTGGGTTGCAAAGTGGAGGGGACATGTTATTTTTGCATATAAGTTGCATGTGTTGATCAAAGTACCATTAACCTCCCCCCCCCCCCCCCCCAAAATGCTCCAGGGGTGCCAGATAAATAGTTGACCCTGTGCCCCCACCTCAAGCTTTGCTCTCACCTGTGTGTGTGTGTGTGTGTGTGTGTGTGCACGCACATTCCAGTGTACTTGAACTCATTCTTCTGCAAATGGAAAATTGTTGTTTCATTCAGGAGAGAAGGTTTAGAGAAATTATTTGTAAATGTCTTTTGTGTTGTCTCATGTTGCCCAGTGTGAAGTGCCTGCAGAAAACTGTGAAGGATGCGTACTACATCATCTGCAAGCCCTGCGCCCTGAGGTTGCAGCAATGTGCCAAGTGTGGGAAAGAGAAAGACATTGTTGTCCCGTAAGTGTGGTTCCAGATGTAATCAAGGCCTTGTGCATGACTGATGGTGTGTTCCTGCTGATGCAGGCCTTGGTCCAAGTGTTCCTCCAATTGCAGGCGATGATCCAAAATGCTCTGTTTGGGGACTGATGACAATATTGTGACTATTTCTGTATTTCTAAGTTTTGCAAGTACCAGATTATGATTATCAAATTTTGGAAAAATTACATGGATGCTTTGTATGGCACCATGTTTGTGTGTGGGTATTTTTTCACTTGTCTGTTGGCTGCCACCTGGTGGATGTTGTGAAGTCTACAGCTTAACTTGATCACTAGTAATAACAAGGGAGCTCATTTATAAAGGGTTCATACAAACGAAAAAGAAACATTTGTACATGTTTTTTTTCTTCATAATTTCCAAAATCATTGTGTAATTCATCCTGAAAAGGTTTGCACATTTATGAATGGTCTTAGTAGTTGTATGAACATTTTGAAGGAAAAAGAAAAATGCAGTATGTATAGTTCACTTAGAAATGCCTGTACAAGTAGTATTTACAGTTAGTTTTAGTGCTTGGTGAAATGCTTGTTAATAAACCTTTTCTTATCCTAAAGAAGGTGATCATACTCTTATGTTGATACAAATAATTAATAAAACTGTTTTGTAAAAATACAGCTAATTGTCCTCATCAGTGAGAAATGGTTAAAAGTTTTAATTTCTAAGGGGTTACACTCATTTATGCTGAGCACTGTATGTATACACGTAGCCAATTTCCCTTGCCATTTTAGGGTAGTTTCTGGGTGGGAATGGGATGGTCTCTAAAGCCCTCGCAAATGCGGATGTTGCTGAAAACAAGGCATTTATAACCTGTATGATGCATATCTTGGTTTATGCAGGCCTTTATAAATCTTACTTTTATGATTCGTATGAAATTTGCGTTTTTGTATATACGTCATCTTCATTTCATCAAAATGATTTTTTAAATTTTGTTTAGATAAATGAGCACTGAGGTCTTTCTAAATATTAAATTGCATTTGACAGCAAATCCTGGTGTAGCGTGCATACACGGGCTTTATTGAATAATAATGTGCAGGACAACTTGATTTAAAAGATATTTAAAGACAAGGACGTTTTTGGGTGGGCTTTTACTCATGCAAATAAAC
Source organism: Hyperopisus bebe (assembly GCA_026777045.1). NCBI lineage: Eukaryota > Metazoa > Chordata > Actinopteri > Osteoglossiformes > Mormyridae > Hyperopisus > Hyperopisus bebe. The sequence goes on along the minus strand of JAODJW010000040.1, from coordinate 11,250,808 downwards.
TTGACTGAGCTAGATACGACTGTGGAGAACTTAATTGTCTTTAGTACAAGTTAAGTTTTAAATTAAGTTTTGTGTTCCATACAGCTTTTAGTGAACACTGCAATTTCTGTGCATCATTTAAATTCCAAAATCAATCTGTTAATATGGTTGTTTTCTCCTCCAGGCTTACGACTAATGAGGAGGAAGAAGAGGGCAGTGACCAGGCAAGCGGAGCTCAAAAGAGCGGGCAGCGACAAAAGACAAAACACCAAAAGTTAGAAGATGATGACAGTGATGATTTTGACTCTGACAGTGAACTGGATTTCCCTGAAAATGGTGATGGATCAGTAAGTGACCACAATGAAACTCACGTCCCTGATATCTCATCTGTGAAGATACAGGACACAAGCTGAGGCAGTTTCAACTCTTCTGCTGGTTTTGCCACGTCTTTGTGTTGACAGTCAATATTTCCCCTTAAGTTGATGTTGCTGCAGTTGTACACAGTCACCAGAAGGTGGCTCTTCGATAGCCACTAAGAAAGCTTTGTATAACTGGGATAATGATGAGTTTGGTCAATAGTGTTGCTCCCATTAAGCCTGTAGGTTAAATTAAATGGACTTTCATGCTGAAGAAGGGTAAAAATGTAAACTATAACCATGTGTGTAGATGGACACTTGGTAATACTTTAGGTCTCTCGATGCAGGACAGTGCAATATCAGTTATTTAATAGCTGGATTTCTTGTTTGGCTGTTCTTGACTCCAAATGCGGTAATACCCAGAAATGTAGTATTATTGGAGACATTCAAAAGACCAGATTTTCCTGAGTTAACCGGTTCAGTTAATATGCTAATTTCGAGTCATGCTTTAGAAAGAACTTTAGTCATAAAGTTGCTGGAGTATGCAAGTTATCAGAGCATGTCATTGTCGGTATAAACAATTCATAACTAAAGAGAACATCGTGTACTTTGGTGTCACCAATCTATGGTGTCTCATTCAGTACTGGAAGTGTAAAGGAGCACTGTTCCTGGGGACAAGGCTTGACTAAAGAATCTATGGTTGGATTAATGCTTAATGTCTCCTAAATGACAGATTAATGTACGGGCATTCTGAATCGTGGACAAGGACTCCAGCAAGGCCTTTTGCCTGAGATGTGTAAAAAAAAAAAAAAAAAAATTATGTCTGATGCAACTGGCTCATTTTATATTTGAAAAACGTCATTTTGCCACTTGTCAGCATTTTCTGATGAAACTCTGTTCCTGTCATGCCTGTCATCAGCATTTTTAATGTATCATATGAGATTTACTGTTCTCTTATCCCTACTAAAGACTCCCAGACCCTGATTCCTGCATCCTTTCCAGAACCTGATGGACCTGGTGTATTGTTTTCATTCTTTCTTACCTTTTTTGTTGAACCCATCTCCACTTTTGTCCCTAAATAAAGCCCTTGTTCGTTGTTCTGATCCATGTGTTTTGTACTTCTTGTAACTGTCCCAGGTAAGTGTTACAACAAATTACCATATCACATATAGCCCTCTTAATTTTTCAATGTAAAAGGTTATAAGCTATTTGCAGAGGAACTGTTTCAGACCAAGTCATAGTTCAGTCAGCTATTATATTTTGTCTTAAAGAGGTGTTTGACTTATGCAGTACAATAATAGCTTTACATGACTGTAAGACCCAAGTCTTTACACTTCTGTGGGGACATCTTGAAATTAAAGAATAGTCTTTTTTTGTGTGTGTGCTGATTTGCCAGGTTTGGAGAGTGTCACCTGATGTCATCCTGCAATTTATAAGAAACTGTCGGATAAGTTAACGGTCATCTCTGCCATTACAAATTCACTTCCACCCGCTACCTGACCCCATTCTGGTCGCTCCCAGTGTCTCCTGCTTCACCTTATTCTGGTGTACTACTGTATTAGAAATTTTGAATCTGGAAGCAACCTGCTGTTCAGTATAGCTGCCAACAGAACCATGATTAAAACGGGATTTTAAAATGCAGATATATATAAAAAATAAAATAAAATAAAATATGCTCTTTTTCTGTCCATCCATGTCCTGAAACTGCTTGTCCTATTCAGGGTCATGGGGGTTCTGGAGCCTATCCTGGAGGCTACGGGTACAAGATAGGTAACAACCCAGGATGGGGCACCATCACACACCTATGGGCAATTTGGCAACTCTAGTTAATCTCAGCAGTGTTTTTGGACTGTGGGACAGAGGAACCCCTTGACAAGGCAGAGAGAACATGCCAACTCCACACATGGAATCCTGAGACTTGAACTCAGGTCCCAGTGAGTGAAATATGTTGCCCATTACACATGTCCTGCAAAGGCGTGACATCCCATGCATAGTGTTCCACTGTCTTGTGCTCTGTGCTTTCTGGGATTGGTTTGAGGCTCAGTGCAATCCTGTACTGTTCAAGTGGTTGGAGATTGGATGAAAGTCTAAATATAGTAACATTTAAGAGAGACAATTCTGTTATTTTATACTACTGAGACCTCCACATCATACTTCTCTCTGCATGTAATCTGTTGTAGGAAAGCATTGTAATTCTCTGAAGTGTTCTCTGAGTCTTCGTTTGCCAGCATTTGCTTACATTTCTCAAGGCATTTGCATGGTGCCTTCGGAAAAGTGATTTAAAGTGCCAGTGACTGGGAGCTGAATCTCAGACTAAGTATATCATTGGGTTCTGGAATTTTTGTGCAACAGGAAACAGACGGTCAATATCCACAATGACACCATCAAGTCTGCAGACTAATATCATGGGGCTCATCACATGTACAGTAATGACGAAACATTTTACGGCAAGCAGGTGAGACAGCTAAAGTCAAAACCACAACTTCTCTGTTTAAACTAGCAAGACAAAAGAAGGACCCGAGGGCCGGAGCAACGCAATCCTCTCTACATGGTGGTGGCTTGGCTGTGAAATCAGTTCCTTGGCAGGGCACCTTACTCATGAACGTTCATCCTCCTCAGGGTAGCACTCTAGGTAGTATGCTGACCTATTCCAACACTCATTGGCTTGGGAGCTTCTGTTCTGTAGCCAGGAAGACCACACAATATGATCCAACACAATACTAACACTAGATACTCTGCCACAGAAGTTATAAAGACTGAATTGTGTGTAGGAAAAGCTCACAGCACCAAGACCCTCTAATTACTCTCATGCCCTCCTACTTTCTGGAAGAAGGTTTTGCAGCATCATCCAGGTTCATGAACTATTTTTTTCCCCCCTCAGGCTACCAGACGTCTTAACATCTGTGTAATCTGATCATTTTACTTTGGTATCACACACTGCGCTGGTACACAAATTCGCATAACCATGTAAATGAAGTATTCAACACATTTATTACTGCTAATGTTTTATGGAGTCTTTTATTCATTGTTTGAATGTATTTATTTGGTTATGCTTCTGTTTTTAATTGCACGGTGGTCCCGGGGGGTGCTGTATTCTCTCTCTTGCACCCCCCTGTAATGAGAGTGACAATACACTTGACCATAAACATTAACCTTAAACTAATCCCTAAACAATAAAGTACATATGAAGCAATCTTAAAAGGTAAGTTAATGCCATTACTTGAATTTGTCTCTCCCTTATTTGCCTGCTCGACTTCAGATCTGGCTGCCTCTGCTGCTAACGCTGCAGTTTGTGTGTCGTCGATACCATGCTCCATGCCAACCAATTGCGTAACAACTGTACACTGGGCCCTAGGGCAAAAATTAACCATGCCCCCTTCCACTTTCCAAATTTATACCTAGGGCCTGCCTGCGCCAGTTACAGCAGTTGCATACAATAAAATTTAAGTAGCCTCCAAATATCGTACCCATCATGCACTGCAGTAGTTAGCAATTTTTACAAACATGCATTTTTCATCAAATATATGCCTCGACAACATTTCAAAATTGTTTTAAGGATTGTACCACATATTTTTTGTATTATGACTCCTGCCATAATGAGACTGTATACATAAAAATGAGATATAAAAGTAGCATATCACCAAAATGCATGTAATATGTGCTGCAATCCTCATGAATATTTCACATCTATGAGATTTGCAATCAAAGGGGGACCCTTGACATCATCCAGACAGCCCCACCTACTAGTCCACCCCTGAAGCCAACATCCGGTGATCTTGGAGAACAACCTCACCTTATGCTTTGTCTGCCAGTTTGCAGCTCTGCCATTAGGCGACAGCTAAGGGTAATTTCCAGCAAAGACTGTAACCAGTGTTTTTTCCTCATCCTTGCAGTTGGAAGAACCTCACCAGGATCACAGAGTAACGTTTCCCAAACAGTTTCCCCACAGAGTGTTTAGTTACACATGACTGATGCTGTGAAAACAGGGGAGGCTGCCTCTTCACACACCTCTCCAGGGCTCTCAGGAGGACATACACCATCTGTCCCATGAGGAGTCTCTGGAAACAAACTCAGGCTGTATGCAGCTGGGTCCACCACTGTGACACAGTCTTCCATCTCCATAAACATTGGTGTCCATTGTACCTTCACCCACCCTATTTATATAAGAATCACCCCCTGATAACACATCCAAAGAAGTAGTCTACTTTCTGTAGATGGATCCTCAATCTGTTTCAGCCACATCCCAGTACTTCCACACTCAGGAAATACCACCTGACCACTACTGCAACAGCAAATCTCCATATTGTCTCACTCACCCAACTGTAATTTTCCATGTGTATGTTTCTTATCTTAGCAGGAAAACTTACTAATCACTTTTCCCCTAATTTACCACTTCTGGAATCAAAACTGTTACAGAATGAACAGGGTTCATTTAAATAGGGTTCATATGCTAAACTCTGCCCTAACCTACAGTATGACCTCCAGCACCCTGCTACTGGTATTTGGAAAAGGTTAAAATCTCTCTTCCTACCAGGACAACAAGGAGAATGACATCGCCATGGCATGCTGACATCTAGGGAGTTTTTCCACCGCACCAGATACGGTATTTTTGGTCAGGTACGTTCGGTAGTTTCCCTTTTTCACTGACTTTTGGTCAAGGACCAGTGCCAAAAATGTCAAACCAGCTGGGGTTTTGGTAATTCAGTACTTTTTTTGTTGATTGGTTATGCAAATACTCTGCCTCTGAAACACAATAACTGCCACCTTGAAAAAAAGTTATGAACTCAGAAAACAACAATAAACGAAGTAAAAGAAAAAGTCATAATAATGAATGCGTGGACAAATAAAGAGACCCAAGCTTTGTGATTGGGGGGGTATTCCACAAAGCAAGTTATGTTGCTTAGCCAGATAACTTGTTGGATTTAAGGTAGTCTGAGCTAAATGTAAGTGAATGAAGATGATATGTTAATTTATCTCAGACTACCTTAAATCTAAGAAGCTATCCGGCTTAATCCTGCTTCGTGGAATTCCCCCCTGGTCGGAAGAACATATATAACAAAATAAGAATTTTATATAATATACTAGGGCAGAATGGAAAATATGTGATTTTCTGTCAATACATTTATGTTTATATTTATTATTTATTTAT
>JAODJW010000040.1:11207280-11217729 GCA_026777045.1 Hyperopisus bebe | reverse complement strand
GGGGGGGGGGGGGGGGGGGGGGAGGTAAAGAAAGAGAGCAGGCAAAGTGGGCGTGATTTCAGGCCTCAAACCACCATCACAACAGCTAACTGCAAGACAACGTACACAGCCGGCTTCAATTAGTGACGTTTTCACATAGCTAGGGTTTAAAAAATGGGAGACAAACTACAAAAAGAAGACAATACAGAAAAGAACAATTCAAGCTATACTCCTTTTAAAAATAGTCATTTTATATTCGGGTAAGGAATATTCTTAAAAGTATTCTAAATGATGATATCCAATTTGGGCACAAAGGATTTAGTCTATACTCTGTTTTGAAGAAAATGATACAGCCATAGCACAACATCAAGCACCTAGGGATAAACTGACAGCAAGGCCCTGTAAGAGACCACTCTGTTCCTTAGTACAGTTAACAATTCTCATGGAAAACTAAATTCGGCTTTACCAACACAACAGCTGGAAGCTATATGCTAGCCAGATATTGGCTGGGAATGACTACATGAGAAGACTGACGCGGAAGAGTTTCTTTAAATGGGTGCCATTTTCAGGAAACCGCAGGCTAAATATCAGGCTAATCTTTTTAAACAAAAGGCTATTAAGAGACTATAAAAGGTGCACATAACCCTCCATCTTTCACACGACGACTCCCCCCATGGCTCAATATTGCAACAGAACTTTTCAGGGACAGGAGGGGTGGGGGGGGGTGGGGGCGCTTACGTGAGTGTTAACTGAACCAATGACATTTAAGTTCATACAAATGACTAGGAAAACATGTTTAAGAAGTGATTGGAGGAGGGGGTGACAAGCCAATGTTAATCTCATTCGAAAGCATAGGATATGCCGCATATCATCCATGATCCGATACTGAGAGCTTAAAAACAATACTAAAGGCCTGGATCTTCACCATAGTCACATGACCCACCAGTACCCCATAAATACACTTTAGGAAGGGGAGGGGGGCACTTCCTTTTCCATTGCATCACCCATTTTATAGGGAACTAATGAGACCCTCCCCTACATCCAGTTCCAGTCTGGTACCTCCAAATAAGACATGTTCAAGTTCAGACATATTGATTTTGGTTCTGTTTTGGCACAAACACCAATTTTTGCAAGAATTAAAACTGGGACAATTTTGGGAGGACATTTAACCATCATGCCCAAGTCTGTGCTTTAAATGCATTTTATATGAAAAGTGATCGATCATGCATCAGCTCTGTATAGAATTTAAAATTGTGATTTAAAAAAAAAAAAAAAAAAAAACAAAAAAAAAAATCCACCCACACACACACACACACAAAACGATGTCCTCTAGCCCATTGTGTCAGTGTTCAGGTCAAAGGTCACAAACAGGAGTCTTTATATTCTCTGGATTTTGTCGGCCACTACAACAGGGTTCTCCTTCCTGATTTTGGCAGCCGCTTCCGCCTTGTAATCATATGGGCAGTTGTGTTTGTCCGAGTAACGGTGCAATCCACAGAACAGGTTTCCACACCGACAGTCAAAGCCTGCAACAAAACAGATGAACCCATTAAACAACTTGATAGTCTTATCTTAGCATTAATCGTGCTGCGGGAAAGAACACGTTCTGCCGTTTCGCCATGCAAACTGATTTACGGAACACCTGAGACCTGATCACAGGAGAACGAATCACAACACACTCCCCATTCTTCACCTTCCTGGGAATCAAATATAACCAGCATGTTTTTCTTTTAATGCCTCTCACCTGTTAAGCCAACCTTCTTTCGGCACATGAAACATCTGTTCTTCTTGGTTTTAGGAACTTCTGGGGCCTTGGCATCATCACTACTTGAAGAGCTCGAGTGGGAGGTAGAAGGAGTGGGCTGGGTGACAACTGCGGAAGGAACACAAAACATTTTCATCAGCTTCAAAATTTGCATTGCATTCATACAGAGATAAACCTATCTACTGTAACTTCCAGACAACACTGTAAACTAGTTATATGCTTTAATGAAATGAAATCTTTACTGGTCCCCATGGGGAAATTCTCTTTTTGCGTACTCATCTTGTTCTTCATCACACAGACGTGAGCGAACAAGCTTGGCACCAAAGGACAGCAACCTGTAGTAGTGTTCAAGGGCCCACAGATGTGCATATTCTGCTGAAGCTGGACTTGAACCAGCAACTTTCCAATCACAGGCACAGAGGCTTAGCCCATTGAGTCACCCCCACACAAAGCTGCAAATTACACAGAAGGTGTGGATCATCCATGATTCCAGGGTGTGCTCTAAAACATTCAAGCATCAACTCAAATCTTTAAAGATATAACTGCATGAAATCTTTCATTTTTCAGTACAACAGGTTCCCTCAAAAGCCCAACTCACATCATGCACCACAAAATATTTCAAAAAGATCAGAAAAGACTACTTAAGCCATTAAGTTAATACCAGGAGATCCTTGTATGAGAGAATTATCCAATAGGGCTCTGCACAGCCACCTTGGCCTGGATATAACTCACAAGATGGAATCTGAGCCAGTAAACACCTCATCTCTAACAAGTGCTGCCCCACCCACGTCACGCGGCATGCCCAAACAGTTCCATGTCTGATCATGGTGTTCCTTGATCATTCTGGGGGGACTCTCGCGTACTGGAGGTATGCGGGGTGCTGGCAGAGGGCAAGCGCTCAGACAGCTGTCCTAGTTACTCAACGGGGGAGCCGTTTGCTGTCAGTTATGCCCTCAATGCTTGACCCGTCTCAGTGCACAGGCTGGCAAATCACATGGTACACTGTCCTGGAACATCTCGCCTTAAATCCAGCACTAGCTTAGTACAGTAGTCACACGCGTTCTTTGGCAGGATTTGTTGGTCTCCAAAGCTACCAAAGCAAAGCTATCAAAAACTGTAAAAGGAAAAAAAGGAAGCCCTTGTGTCATGTCAGACAACCCAGTACGAAAAGGAGAACTCTCCTATCCCACATTTGGGAGCTGCGAGTTTAAAGAGAAAAGGCTCTGGCAAGAATTAAAGTCCATCTGGAGTTCATTTCTGTGTGCTCAGCAAGCATCCAAAAAAGGAGGAACCTGGGACATAAACCAGTCCATTTACACACCAACCTGAGACTAACTTCATAACGGGGAACGAGAGATGCAGTGCTTTTCAAGAAATTCACTGGTGAAATGCATTCAATCTACTCAATTCTCCCCTGCCCCCGTGGACCAGGCCTCATCACTAGCAGCAGTTACAATTACAGTAGAGTAAAAGTACCCAAGACAACAGTCACACTCAACACATGGGTGTGAAGATCAACAATACAGAAGACGTGCTGCGACTGTTACCTGGCTCCACAAGCTCCGCCTTTGGCGACGTGACTTTGTCCTCACGAGAAATGCTCATTTCTGTCATTTGCTGCGTTACTGGCAGAGATGCTGCAGATGTAGTTCTGAACAGGACAAGAGGGCAAAAAAAATTAATAAATCAACTATGAGATTAAGTGCGTCCAGTACATTTCATATCACCACATGTGTTAGTGACAAAGGCCTTAACTTGGCAACAGAAATATCGGGGGGGGATTGCTTCTATTCCAGGGGTATGAAACCCTGATAATCAAGAACCATAATGCCAAAAGTTTTGGAAAATTAAATGCCCGGATGTCCCATCACTAAATATTGCTGTGCTGAATTACTGTTTAAAAAAAGACACACAGGACAAGATCATATACAGCTCATGAGGGCCATAGCCATGCAATGTCTTGCACTGCCTGCTTTTCTTGCTGACCTTGTTCTCAAAACGGCACTAAAAATAAAACTAGTCACTGGGTTCAACTTTATCATTGCCCCTCAAGCTTTTGTATACCTGAATTAAATTCACTGTAACAGTCATACATCCTGACAATCCTTTCACATTTGCCTCAACCCAAAAATAAATAAATAAAAAAATCACTATCCATCCATGCTAGAACTTGTTTATAAATGGTAGCGGCCTTAACAGAGAACACGGGGGTAACACCAGTGATAACCCCCATCTGATCGCAGGCTAACTTTCAATGCCATAACTCTTTCTGATTTGTTTTCCCAGCTTGACACGCATGTTGACATGCCACGGATAGAGATGTTTAGCCTGAAGATCTGCGTCCGGAAATTTGGATGTTTATCCAGGCGACCAGATCATTTCAGGTGAGCTGAAAATGCTGGCATCAACATCTGATAATCAATTGGGAGTCACATCCCAGGAAAGAGGTTGTCAGTCCTGAGAACTTACTGGACAACGCCCAAACTGCACAGGTGTGACTGGGAGAGGGTCATGAGATTCTTACCTAGATGTGTCTGCGACAGAGATGGATGAAACTTCTGAGTTACTTAGGGTAGATTCTAGTCTTTGGATGGCTGCGGCATCTGCCGTGGGGCTGCTGGTTGCGCTACCTGATGATAGCAGAAGGAGGTTAAGATATGGTTGATACATTAAAAGATTTTTTCCCCACACACTCCTGTCTTCAAGACATTAATTTATACTGCTCAAGATCATTTACTCCTGACAAATCCACTGCCACACAAAGTGACCACCAAAAGCAGAACAAATATTTGAAGTTCTCTCTGCTAAAATTACAAACCATGTAGCACTGTCTAGAATTCAAGTTTTCAACTAATACTGCTGGGGAGGGTGAGGAGTTCAAGATTCTCTTGTCTTCCTTCTATGAGAATAATGAACGCTTTCAGCCAATGAACTGATTGAAGTCTGTTCTCGAGAGATATGCTTTATGTTAGTATGAATGGCCTAGTCTGCCAGAAAGTTAACTTGCCCCTCCTGTAAGGCACCAATAGACACATTTGCAATTTCTGTCCAACTTTACACAAATCTTACATATTCCACATAGGGGATTCCTGCCAAGGAAGAAAGTCAAGCTGAGGGAAGGCGATGAATGAGTGGACAAGCAGTGAGCAAGTTGCTTACCTGTGAAACCCATGGGGCTCATTCTTCCACTGTTCTGCTGTCTAGTGAGATGCTCCTTGTAGCAGACAGAGCACATACCGTTTGTCCTGGCATTACCATAAAAACCGCAGCCAGTGGAACAGAGCATGGGCACTGGGCTCTGGTTTGTCTCCTGGGCCATTTCTGAGGGACAGTCCTGAGAAAAAATATCCAGTTAAGAGCCAGGAATTGGGGGGGGGGGGGGGGCGTACAACAACATTCATCCAGCACTGGAACCCCACATTCACGAAGACCAGAAACTACCCTCATTTAAATGTGACAGATCCCTCATGTCTCAATATTGCGACTGAAGGCAATTTTAGGCCATCTTTAAAAAAAAAAAAGTTATATGGAGAGCCGAAAATAAGGCAGTGGTTTAATGGCATCTAAGGAGTACAGACAGCACGACAGAAAAAAAACGTGTGATATAAAAATGTGACAACCTGTTACAGTGTCATTATTTTGACTGTGGCCTTCACCCCTTAAACAGAATAAGGAATTTATTAGAAATGTACGGCAACATTTATTACCCGAGACATAAGCAATTTTTTTTTTTTTAAAACTATAGCTGGCACCATCGGCCTATGGCAAAGGACCATTCGTCAAAAGCTGCCAAGAAATAGTTTAATGAAAAGAAAACGGCACACAAGACATGCGCCGAGAGGCATACTTTGGGAAGTTTGATTTATCAATCTTGCACACTGCTTTACAAAGCCTTTAAAAAACAGCTGTTGCCCTTATCCAAGTATCACCGCAGCTTATGTTCTACTGTGTATGAAACTGTGTATGAACATTCATCTGACACAAACCACCGGCCAGCTCACTAGGTTTCGTATCATTTTACAGGTGGAGCACTGACGTGTGAATGAGATTGCCTGCTCAGAAGACTGCCAAAAGAGCTGGTATTTCAGCAGTAACAGTTCCAGCTTTGCGTGGGATGGCTACCAACCACAATGACCGTCATCAACCAAAAACAACATTCATATTTTTCAGCCTTTGTCAAATACACACTACAGTACACAAAACGTTTAGCTTGACTAACCTGGCAGATAACATATTTTGTGCGTTTAATATGAACATAGCCTCAGGGCCAGAAATGCAGGCTTGCAGAACAAAACCTGCCAACGGCACGGCCCAAGTCGGCATACGAGTGAGGAAATGACAAGTGCAGATGGCACACCCTTGCCTGGCATAACAGAAATTGCGTGCCCCGTCTAACAAAGGGGAAAAAAGAACCAAGATCAAGTACACAAAGCTATCCAAAGCGACCTACGAGTTCAGCCAATGGCACTTAGGATGCAGAGTTCACCTTAACCCTAGACGTCAGTAGTGTGCTGGATCAAATGAACATGACACATTCCAATCGGCATCATGCTCCAAATCCACCATAAAAACTCAGGTGAAAACTCAAACCACACACCTAAGATACCACTGAACGACAGTGTGGCGATTTTCAAGCCTTTCAGTTACATTTCATGGGTGCATCTGAACATTAATTAGCCAACAGGGTTTAAAATTCTCACATCGCCTGGTCAAAGAGGTACGTGCGTGTGAAAATTTCCAGTATAAACCTCAATGATCCCACTGTCCCCTCAAAAGAGGACTGTATCATGTTCATGTGCAACAGGGGGAAAAGCAGCTTTCAGATCGCCCGATCAACAAAACCAGACAAGAGACTGTTTGGCTGACAGTATTGCATCACACCCCCTCCAACAAGCCCATACATCGTGCGTCATGGTTTTTCCCTAGAAAGCCCGGGTATCACGTTCCATCACATGTACAACCTGCTGATCGCAGTACTTCACGGCGGCACAGTCACAAAGCCACACAAGGCCGCCATGTGACACACTGGTCCGGGGGGCGCTGGTTCAAAATAAAATCCTTCAACAGAGGGCCCGTGCTATTTATATCACAGTATAGCTGTCCTACACAGGACGGCGTACGCTCTGCAACCATCCGCCCCCGACACGCACACAGAATGAATAGACGGAAAACTATATTTGGCTATAGCGCCAATACAAATAAGACAAGTGCTGGCACCAGAGACCCCGCGACATGCTGTATGTCTTGGTCCGAATAGGATGTATTGGTGAAATATCGAGTGATAATGCGAATACATTTGTGAGTAATGAAATTGGAAAAAAGAGAAAAAACAGCGGATGTCGAGGTTAAGGGTCTATTACGGTGAAGTTTGGTTTCCAAAAAATAAAAAACCGAATACCATCCACCCATGTTTGTGACAGGCTACCTCACAGAAACGACCGCAGACTTTAAAACAAAAATGTGAATTGTGTAAATGATACCGTAAATGATAAGCGCAAAACCAGTTATGGGGTCGTATTTAAAATGTCAACAAATCGAACGAATTAGTTACATTTTAACTCGCCGCGTCTCTCTGAAACAGCATCGAAGTGTAAATATGTATCTATTTACCTTGTTCTTAAACGCAGACACAGGCAGGGGGGATTAATAATAGCAGCCCAAAGCACCCCAGTCACATACAGAAACACGCTAAACCGTATAGCATCCACCAAGTTTCTCTAATTCAATAAATAGACTCAGAAATGTCAAAACAAAAAACCCGTAAGGCTATACATGACAGGAAAATAAGCACATTTACACAAATTAATGGATAAACAGGAATATCTAAAGGCCGCAAACCTTTCCCATTGAAAAATACTGAGTCATGCTATGGTTAGACAACACAGACGGTGCAACTCTCGATCTCGAGCTTCATTATTAAAAAGAAACCAGAAAACTAAAGGGAAACAGAGCGACTGAAGCATGAATTATTCACATAAGGACTGGTAATACTATAGGAGGCATGTGGCAAACACCCATAAATCGGGCTGGATCCTCGGCTTCGGCGCACCGCGCTTTGTCTTTCTTTGTTTCGCCCTCTTCCTGTTTTGACGCTCGGCGACAGCTAGCTACAAGCCGCTAACGACTGCCTTCGATTGCGGCCACAAAACAGTTATCACTCTCGGTCGAATGAATGTTAACAGACTCTATAGGTTTAAATTCACTTTATTACGGTGGTGCCAGGGTACCCCCGACCTTAAAGACGGCATCGTGTCGGGCCAACAACACATATTTACAAGCTATGTAGCTAACAGGACGGAGACACATCTTAACAGCTGCCTGTTTTTCCCCAAACAAAGAAAAACATCCAAGCAGTCACTCTTGGTGGAAGGGTGTGATATCTGACAAATATGGGCTCACGTCCGACACAAATCACCAGCCAGCGGGAAAGACAATGAACCAAACGGCCGCGCTAACGAAATCACCCTCCTGGCTACTCAGTGCAGTCTGTGCTCGGCCACTTTTTCCTGTTCGCTTTTCTGCCCTTACCTTCTCCTGTGTTCTCGGCCTTTAGAAAGAAAACGACCAAAACCACCAAAAGCCACGATTTCATTTCCGAAAAACACACAGCCAGTCTACCCACTCGGTAAGAGATAGAATCCTCACTTTAAAGTTGGACCCAGATACATATCACGCTGTCTGGTTCCATTCTTAGGGCGAACCTTTCTTCTCTTCTCCCAACTTAAAAGCAAAGAATAAATTTTAAAAGAATAGTCGCCAACACTTACAGTTCAATATTTAACGGACAGATATGAACGTGTAGTCGGGTTTTCTTCAAACGTTGAACGGCTCCCGTCCGCAAGACGCTCCTTTCTCCTCCGTATCTCTAACAAAAAAAAAAACCCTCAGCCGAAGCCCTTCCTCTTCTCTGACTATCCTATGTTTGTTTCCTTCTTTAGTAAGAGGAGTGGCGGCTGGCGTCACGGGGGAAACACGCCTCTCGATTGGTTGCCGTGAAAAATCCGTCGTCACGGGAGAATCACACGTCGCGATTGGCTGTCACCGAAACTCCAACACTCGGCCTACAACTGGTCTAATTCAGATGGGCGGGGACTAATGCCAGGGATAGCCGTCGTCACTCACTACTGCCCAAGGACGTTGCACAATGCTTAAAATAACATCAGCAAGTAAATAACATTTGAGAACCTGCTTACCTTCGTTGCAAAACTTCATTCATTCTCTTTCGGGAAATGCGACCATATTTAGGCAGTTTAAAAAGCGCCGACGTGAGCATAATGTTGCTTAAGGAGAACTAAAACATTTCTGCATATAATTTGTTAGTGTGTTGGTATTGGTGATGGCTGGTTTAGGAGTAGGGGGGATGTTTTCCCGCATGGTGTTTACGCAGGCTTTAATATATTTACTTATCACTTAGGTAATGTTGAAATTATGCCACCCTTTTAATTGGGCCGCAAAATTAGTTTTGTCATTGGTTCAAAACTTCATTCCAAATACAGACTCACATTTCATCACATTTTATCTGGACGAAAAGGGAATTAAGTATCTAGTTAAAAACAAATGGTATATAATTCACATGAATTGTAGGGTGTTTATGAAAAAATGAAGACAGAATGTTGCTATCTAGATTCACAGGAGGTACATTTAAAAATTAGCTTAAAAAAATTGTAGGCCTGTCCCTTTAAACAGAGTCAAAACACAGTGTTACAGCTCTGAAATTGAAATAGAATACTAATCCTAAGCGGCAAGCATCTCACAGCATGGTATTTACGGTGGTGATGTGGTTCTCTCATTCTGTTTTTTTCCCCACTTGTCTTTGCTATGGGTCTCAGGACAGATGGTATTATTCAGCAGGTACTGAAATCAGTTTTCCATTTCATAACAAAGAACCAGATAGGCAATGTACACACAGTTTTTTTTTCTCTGTGCCTTGGACATATTTGGGTCTCTGAGAAAGTTCTTTAAAACTTAAGAATACCCCTCAGGCATGGGCTTATCAGCAGATAAGCTTCTCTTGACTGTTCCTCACCACCAAATGCCCAGATGTGCTGAGAGTGGCAGCCATTGGTTTCCAAAATGCTCCACTGTCTACGCATGATTTCATGCACAGGTGAGTCTGTACACTCCTCCCCGGAAATGATAACTTCTGTAATTTCCCCCGAGCAGCAACACTGAACAGTAAGACGCAACTATGAATCAAATGAACCATGGGCAGTCTCCACCTATAAGAATCACTGCGTCACATAGGTATGGAAGGAATGATTGGGACATTATTTGGGATTGGGAGTGGAGACAGGTTTAAAAAGCAGTGGGGAGGAACACTAAAGGCAAGAGTTTCGATGTCATTACACATAAAACGCACATAATAAAACAAAACAGACATCAGGTTCCAAAAACACTACATCTGGGCTAGGTACATTTGTTAAAAATGCGAGAAATCAAAGCTCGCACTTAGGATTGTGAGTGTGGAAATTGCGTCCTGATGGGTGCATGTGTATGACTTCATTCCCCCCACACCTTCCTACCCATTCTTACCTCTATCTTTGACAGAAAAATCAAGATATTCTGGTACATGTAACCTTATGTGTGATCAGCTTGATTAAATTATAAGAAATAACTATTTTCAGCCCACATTTAAACCAGAGGATGTGTGTGTGTGTGTGTGTGTGTGTACGTGTGTGTGGTGGGGGGGGGGGGGGGGGGGGGGG
>JAODJW010000040.1:11192533-11207180 GCA_026777045.1 Hyperopisus bebe | reverse complement strand
GGGGGGGGGGGGGGGGGGGGGGGGGGCAGGTGTATAGAGTATAATTTAGGAGTTTACCTGTCTCTGTGATGTTAGAAATATGTGAGGAGGAGAGGTTCGCCAAAGGGATATTTCTGATGCCGGTTTTGTGTTTTTGAGCATGATGCATGGATGTTTTCAGACATGGCCTGAAATGTCGTTGATATTATTGGAGGTGTTAGAGTTTCAGGTTCTTGAGAGGTAGCGTAGCTCATTTCAGTCAGAGGCTCCGCAGCAGTTCTGTGACTGAGGCCTGAATGCTGTCTTGACGTAATGAACAGGCACGACCAAAAACAGCAGGTCAGGCAAGTTCCAGCGCGTCACCTGTTTTGTAATTTTCTGTTCATATGTCTTACCCATATTTTGAATAGCATTCTTTCAAGAAAATACAAATCCAGCATTTTAAACTCAAAATCAGAGCATTATTTATTAAGCTGTTAATATGTCACAATTATAAATTGATTGGTCCTATTCATTTCTGAATCTTACTTGTGCTATGTAAAATTATTGTAGCTAATGTATTTTGTGGTGTGTTAACAAGTATTTGTCACATGCAGCAAGGTCCCGGAGGCAGAGGAAGCCGTTCTGTCACCACAGGGGTGCATTTATTCACACTGGGACCAGGAGAAGCAGGTGCAGTCTTTTGAGTCCAGGTTACTCTCACTAGTGTCCATTGGGGAGGGGGCGGGGTGCAATATGGCATCTTCAGACAGGGCCACGAGGAGTAAGCCAAGCAGGAGGGAAGCAGTCTGAATCTGGTTTTGACCAGATCCACATAGTCGGTCTTTCTCCTTCATTACCTTGGTGTGGGAGGCCTCTGTAAGGCTCTGGGTTGGACCTGCTGAGTTGTGTCTTCAGCTGGCTGTGCTAATTGACTGCCAGCTGGGTGTTGTTGGGGCACAGTCGCTGCCCTGCCTTACTGAGCCATCTTCGCTCTATGTGCCGCTGCACCGGCGAGGCCATGAATATCCTGAGGCTCTGCCGTCACAATTTACTTAGTGTGAACTAATTATTATTCTGTGGTTTCAGTGGAATGTCTGTCAGAAGCTCGTCCGAGGGAACAATTAGGTAACGTAGCGACTAACGTCGCTGCCCTTAACAAGCAACGCTCCCGCGGATGTAAATGTTTTGGATGTACGCATAAGGTGTGCGGCTCAGGCTAAGTTAATTAGAAGTTAGCCTTTTTTTATCCTCTTACATATGTTGTGTCGCAGAGGATGAGCTCTTCCGATTGGGTGACATGTCACCTTATAGTCAATCCAGTCTAGATACTCTGGGGTAGGACCATGCTTAACCCTGAATTACCTCTACTTGCGTCTAAGTGGTACGCTGACAATGAGGCCTGAGAAAAATCTTGGGGTAAAAAGGTTGGTTGTTTTCTTTTTCATATTATCTTAATCCTTAGAAGGCTCACAAAAGCTGTTCGTTGGGCTCACAAATTCCCTGATTGGTGGGCAGGTTTTTTTTTTAAAAAAAAAAATGCTGTCCAGAGGCATAAACAAAGTACATTTATGATATTTGTTTGTTCTGTCTTTTATGTTTCTTTATCGCCTTGTTATAGTCCCTCAAGACAGTTACCATTCAGCTGGATCTTTGCTGGTATACATTAGGCCAGACAGCCTCTTGCTGATGTCATCAACTATTTTAATAACTGCTTACACAATGCAGAGTCTTGGTCAGTATAGGGCCTGTTCCAGTGAGCACAGGGCAAGCACCAAGGAATAACAGGTCATAAGAGGACACACGCTATGGATAAATTAGAGACATCGATCCACCAAAATGCATGTCTTTGGACTGTAAGAGGAAACTAGAATATCAGGAAGAACCCCAAAGATACACAAGAGGGAACATGCAAGTTTGTCAAACCCTAAAAGTGTGAGGTCAGAGTGCTACACAGTGTATTACTGTGCTGCCCTGAATCCACATTTTATTACCAACTCAATTGTATATGAGTGCATGTTTGGCAGGGGAACATACTTATTCCACTCAGAAATTGTATCAGGTTAGTTTTGCAGGGCCTTGGTATTCCTGGAGCTGAGCCCAGAAGGCATATGGGACGAGGCAGGGGAACACCTAGGATAGGGTTACAGGCCCTTATAGGGCACATACTCACCACGGACAGTATAAAGACCCTTATTCACCTAACCGCCTGTTTTTGGACTGGGGGGGGGGAGTACACCAAGGAAACCGGCCCAACATGGGGAGACCATGCGGACTTCTTACACACACAACTGGGGGGCTGGGAATCTGAGCCAGAAGCCTCTACATGTGAGGTTCAGCGTTATCAACTGAGCCAAATCAAGCTGAATAAAGCAATTTAATATCTGTCCAAAGCAAAATAGGTTACAGCTTCGACAGAGGCCTGGCCGTTGGTTTTAATAACTGTTTTTTAATTGGAACTTTATGTTGGAGCATCAGTGAAGCAGAAATTGTAGAGACCACGCTGTTACTTAACCATACATGTTTCTTTCTGCTTCTGTTTAAATATAAATTGAATCTTTGTTTCTGGCACATTTATATGTGCCTTCAGCTCTTAGGGTTTGGCATAGAAATGTAAAAGCTTCTGTAGAAAGGTCTTGCCCATGGAAATAAACGCTCTTTTTCCAGCTGCCGTACTCCAGAAAAAGGCAGCTTCCTAGTTCCAAGTAAATCCCTTGAGTTACGCAACGTGGTGTACACTAGTGCAATGGTCTTACTCTGCATGAAAAGACCACCTATGGAAATGTCACTGAACAGTCAGGGTAATGAAAGAGAGGCGTGAACAGGCAGTGTGTGCTGTTTTCCCCGCCAGTGCATTGCTGAAAATGTGGCAGGCCTGCAGTGTGGTTTTTAAATGTAGGACTTCAGCGGCAATGTATGAGTGTAGGTGTGGTGGTTGGTGGGGTGTCTGTGAATAAATACACTCCTGTTACCCCTTCTTGGTAGCGCTGGAGCAGATGTCCCCAGTGTACAGGACGGTCTGACTTTATTTTTGTTTTCTTGTCTGCCGACAGGACCTGCCATGTGATTTGGTTTCAGTAGCAGGGCACGCCTCCCGAAGACTTTGTTTTTAGTACAGTTTGCCCCCCCTCTGCCCCCCCACCTGCCCCCAACTCCCATCGCCCAAGCATTCATTCATGCTGCGCAAGTGTGAGAGGTCTTACGCAATATTGGGGCTGCTTCTCAAAGTGCATTTAACTTTTGTTTAAACTGTGTACCCTCACAAAACAGCAGCCTGCGCCGTTGCATTGCCCGTGTTGTTGATTGTTGTTCTTCAGCTTGCCCAGGAATACTGTAAACATGTCTTACCCTTCTCTGTATAATCATGCATAAATTTGTGAGACAAACCAAACTCATAGTTTGAGATTAGTCACACTCAGGCCTCAGGAAATTCTTCATAATAAAATACGGGGTACTTATGTTATATACTGATCACTGATGCTATGTTTGTCCAAGGAAGTCTGACAGAATGCTAATTTGAATGATATGTGGCGAGTAGGAGATCTTCTCTTTTGCCTCTGTGGGTCTCCAAATAGCAGCCATGTAAGAAAACTGAAGCTTCAATTATGCAATGTAGCCCTTAGTCATAAATGAGAAGCACAGTGTTATTCATTTCATCTAAAAGACTGATGGCTTTATTATTGTACTTTAAAAGTGAGGATTGCAGGAGAATGTGGGATGCTGTGTGATCATTTATTACATTCTGTTCTGGCTCTCCAGTGTTCTGCCTAAGGCACATTCATTGAAAACCTTGATAGCCTTGAAAACACAAAATGCACAGGAGATCTCAGCATAAAGGTTATCATGAATATTGCAAAGAAGATAAGACCATTCAGCCCATCTTACTTGTAATTTAATATTAAATATTCAAGTGCTGGTATAATTCACCCAGTGCTGACTAAGCAGGATGTCAGATACTGGAGGATCAATCCAGAGTTTCAAAGGCAAGCTTCCTTTGATCAAAGCTCGGCTGGTCACTTACTGCATTCTGTCTATGGCCGTGTGTTCTTGAATCAGCACTAGTAAATCGATGACCAGAGTTCAGTGTGTCCAAGATTTCAGTTACTTTGATCATAAATAGCAGCAGATATTACCTAAGTTAATGTTAGGCTTTAATTGACAAAACTGAGACACTGCATGCATGTCATCTGTTTTCATCTTAGCTTTCGGATATATTAATTTTTCTAATGTGGCCTTATTAGACAGCAGGGATATAGAAATGTTATTGATGCATTTTGTATGCCATGCATGTCTATACTTCTTCACTGGATCAGCACACTATGGTAAAGATAAGGATTGGACCTTAAGTCTCTGACCCTAAAATAGAGCTCCTTTCATGCCTTCTTCATTAGAGAAACATTCGACGTGAGTAATAGCACACAAAGATATATACTCAATCTCCCATAAGCCAAAAAGGAGTAGGTACGTTTAAAAATTATTCAGCTTATACGTGTTCCTTCTAAGTGCTAAGAAATGGGGCCTGTTTATTACATTATTTTTTTGTTCTCTCTGTTTTCTCTGCTTTTGATTTCCTATTGATTACGATGTTTTTCAATTCCTTGATTTGATGTCATTTAACATAACATAATTGTATTCTACTGTATATGCATGTGACTCCTGTTGTTTTTGTTTTTGCTCATATTTGTAGAAGGTTACAACTAAACATCAAAGCCTCTAAGGGAAGAGAAGTGTTTGCTAAAGCTATTAAGTAATGGGAGTGTTTTTTTCTCCCTTTTGTTTTTACATTGCAGATGAGAGCTGAGGTCAATAACAACTTCCTGTAATGGTGAAGGCTGGAAAGAACAAATGAAGCATTCGGATTTAGAGAAAACTATAAACAGCATTATGCTTTTGGGAAGAGGCCTGTTTTATTGTGCCCAAATGTTTAATTTGAAATGCAGAAAATATGATGTATACAAGTAATGGAATCCAATATGCATGCTGTCACGTCCCGATCATTCCGATCCTCTTGTGTGCTACACCCCCTCGTTTGCTTCGTGTGGAATCCTCGTGTGGAATCCCCATGTCTTCAGCTGTTCCTAGTTGTGTAAATTGTGGTTATGTATTTAAGTCCGTGTCTGTGTGTTTTCGTTAGTCTGCTCATTGACGTCGTTTCATGTTCATGAGTGTGTTGCTCCTGATTAAATCCCATGTTCGCTCGAGTTCCCTGGACTCCCTCTCCTGCTTCCCCGCTCCATAATCCCCACTGTTGTGACACATGCATGCACACAAACAATTTCATAATGTACAAGTGAAGAAACTCTAGCAATAAAACATATGGCGCATCACTTTTATGAAAGAGTATAATGGACAGCAGTGTGCGCTTCTTATAACGGGCCCCAGGGCAAGATTTCTGGGGAAAGTCTTTCCTCATGTCTGGACACGTCTGTGCGTACAAACAAACAATTAAATGATACAGCTGCATCTGCAGTATCTTTGTGAAATATCCTTAAAGTATACAGTTTGAACTATATACTTTTATAAGCTTGTCATAAAAAAAGAAAAATTAAAAATTGGACACACTGAGCAAGACAGATTTGCCAGCCAGGTAAATGGTATGTATATTGTTTGGTTTCTGATGGTTTATAATGCAATATAGCATGTTTTGGTAATTTAAACTATTAACCTCCTGATCCTCCCCATGAAGGGGCCCATCATCCCTCCGTGCCCCCCCTTCTGTGGCCCCCAGTGCAGCTGCACTGGCTGCGCTGTCTATTGTTCTGCCAGTGATAAGACAACCTACGAAGAGATAAAATAAAATAAAAAAAAATCAAAGGATATTTTCTTAAGTAACTGAAATTTAAAAAATCTAGGATTTGTACCCCACTTTTAATAAATATCTTGAAAGTTACCTTTTCAAGCTTCATTTTAAAGTAAAGAAATTGTTACCTGAGTTGAAAAGTAATTGCAAGGAATTTCACATTGATGCAATTAGAACAGTATTCAGTAAAAGCATTGGTCACTGTTTTCGTTCCTGTAGTATCTGCCAAATTTAGCAGAGGGACCTGATATGTGGTTTGTTGGCCTCACATGTGAGCTGCGGTCTATTGGAAGTTGCAGAGTCATCAATTCTGAATGGATTGGAAAAGACGTATTGAGAAGAGCTTCCGGGGAGCAGCTTGAAATCCTGACACCAGCTTAGCGCGGCAGTGATTAGAGTGCCCTCGTGTGGACAGCCACAACATCACTGTTCCTTGATTGCAGGACCAGACAATTTTTTTTGTTTTATTGATTCCTTAAGCAGTAGCAGAAGAGGTGCAAAATTTACCAAAGGGACCCCCCTAGGCCAGCAAATTGTACCAAGTGTCCCTTTTGATTACAAACAATTATGCAATATTTGCAATATTTTACAGAGAACCCCCCCCCACTGTCAGACCCCTCCTTCACTCGACCCTTACGATAAGATAAGACAGCCTTTATTATTCCCACAGGTGGGAAGTTAACATTTTACAGCAGCAAAGTGGACAGTGCAACAGAAATAAGTAGAATGCAGAAAAGTCCTTAAGCAATAGCAGTTATATTAAACAATAGAAAATAAAAAAACGCAATATCTACAATACGATAGTCAAAAACGGTACAATATGATGTAAAAATTAAGCATAAATGTAATGTGGGTTATATTGATTGATAAATTAAATAAATATGTATATACGCATGTTAATAGCAGCAGAAATGGGTTGTAGAATAAATAAATATGTATATGTATACACACGTTAACAGCAGCAAAAATGGAGTAATGTAACATAAAAACTGTCTCAATATATGTGAGACAGTGCTTCATAAAAATATGAATTCTTAAACATATTATAGTTAGGTCTTTGTGCACACAGTGCACAAAGATATAACCTCAGCTCCTCTGTGCACACAGTGTTCAAAGGTATAACCTCAGCTCCTCTGTGCACACAGTGTTCAAAGGTATAAGCTCAGCTCTTCTGTGCACACAGTGTTCAAAGGTATAAGCTCAGCTCCTCTGTGCACACAGTGTTCAAAGGTATAACCCCAACTCTTCAGTCCTGTACAGCATGAAAGATGCTCTTAATTGCCAAACTATGTTCTGCCAGGTTTTGTTGTCCCTACACTTCTACAAGACTTGCATTATGCATAAATGTTTGTATTTCATCTGCCTACTGTTATCTGTATCATTATTTAATTATTTATAAACATAAATTGTTATCCAATTGCTTGGTACTTCAATGTGTTTAATCGCTTCTGCTTGTGACTTTGACTCTAAACATCATATAATCTTTGGTCAGACTTCTATAGTAACCCCAGTCATTGCCCAAAACAAATAAACAAAAATGAAGCAAAACCATGAATAATTGAAAGGTAGTGAAACTGAGTGTCTTGTTTCACTTTGCTTTGTCCATTTTTTTGGGGGGCAGGTGAAAGTGAACAGAGCTGGGTAAGGTGCTTCTTTTTGTCCATCCTATAAACTCTTCCCTCTCCCCATAGTACGGCACACTGTTTAGCCAGGTTCAGCTGTGGGTCTTCAGATGCCACGTCGGAAACTTATTGCTGCTGAAAGTGATGGTAACGTATTATATATAAACACATATATTTCTTTCTCTATTTAAATATATGGGTACATCTGTGATGTTCACACAATTGATTGCATTATGAATGTAAAAACGCTACATTAGTTAATGTGTAATGGACTCTCACTTAGGCCTGTATTTTGTGCATTATTGTGCTGTTTTGTTTTTTCATTATGATCTTTGTCTTAGTATTATTTTTATATATTTGAAACTGTAACATACACAATTTTATTTTCCATGTGTTTCGTCTGCAAAGTGGGCTAGTTTGTGGATTTTCTACGTGGAAGTTAATATTGTTTGACAGTATAGATTTTGCGAGGGAGTGATATCTGCCTCGTGGTCACTTGGCATATTTCGGCTTTTGTAAAAGTATTACCGCATATGGTAAAACAATAAACAGGCACTGACGAACAGGAGTTAGGTTTTGACCTGCAATCAGTGGTGATGTGCACTTAATGCCGACAGTGAAATGCTTGCCATTGTTTAGAAGCTTTTTGAGGGTTCAGCATCTAATCATTTTTGCCGTTTGCACAGTGCGTCGGCGTGTTGTCGGTGCTTCGTTTGCATGTTTGCGCAAATCCTCTCAATTGACACTTATTCCTACTTGACCACATCGCACTTAAATTTAAAGGAAACAATTGACTGTCGGCATACAATTAACGGAAATAACTTTATGCTGACATATCTTAAATGGCAGAGAAACGAACACGGGAAGATTGCGAAATATACACGTCGCTTAACACTTGCCTTACGGAATTCTCTCTTGCATAAACGGTGATAAATTATCAATTGTGTAATCGTGTCCCTCCCGCTTGTAGAAGGGTTCGATAACAGAAAGGTGCATGCTTGAGGTGTGTTCTTTGAGGTAGCGCTATCTGTTACTAAGTATTGTTGAAAAGAGCTGCGTGAGTCGCCTTGGGCTCGATAGCCCCTGACCCATGTGTGCCCTCCAGCAGTTACTACTGATAGCAGGTACTTCATTAAGGGCTCTTTTGTGGTCTTTGTAAAACATCACTCTCCATGTAATGGTGCATGTATCAAAGCAGATTGGGTAACACAAAAGACGTGACACAGGGTATGCAAAAACCAATTATTTATTTAACAGGCTCCCCTATTAACTCGTTGAGTTTCTGGGTCTTTAGCAGGACTTTGTGGAAATACTTATACTTACTTATACTAGTGGGAAATGTGAGATAATCTGTATGGGATGGTAAGAAACATTTTAATTACTACCAGGGAAAGAACCATAGTGAAACAATTCATTCAATTCAAGTTTGTATGGTTAACATGGTTTTAAAAGGTTACTAAACACATGATGAGCTCCACTTGCAGTTAAACCCCCTAAAATGTTTGTTCAGGATCCAAGTCTTTGAATTGCCCGGAAACATAATTTTTAGAAATATAACAATTCACTGTATACTACTCTGTTCACCAGATATTCTATCAGTTGTCGCTTTGATATAAAAAATGCATTTCTAAGACATTATTAACACGTAACCGTAGATCAAATGTATTTGTTTTTCTGTTTTCCCCCCGTTTCATTGCTCTATTTTGCTTTTCATTAGCACCACCTAAAGCATAAAACAAAGACTGGATTCTTTTGGGTAATTTAACTGTTTTAATTATATATAAAGTTATTTAGAAAAGTTGATGCTGCTCTGGAAAAGAGTGTTGCCATATAATGATAACAAAGATGGAAATTACAGTAATATAAAAATAAAAAGAAATGTTTCATTTCACAGACATTCTGCTCAAAACAGATTTTCTTGTTCATTTTAACAACTGGAATTGTTTCTGTTTCAGTCAGTATTGAAGTGGAGACTGACGATTATGACAAGCAAGGTATAGTATAAGGTTTATGCTTGATTTAAATTAGTGCCTTGTTACTTTATTCAAGTGCATATGTGACTAATAGGATAAATAACAGTCTCGCTTGTTTCTCATCTTTCTTATCTCCAGTGCTCTATCAAGGTAAAAAATGAGTAATATTGTGATACTGTCTATTATACAAATGTAAGGTATTAATGGGTAGAAGATTTTTACGTTTTTCCATGCAATAGTCAAGGCTCAAAAACATTTAAAAAAATATGGAATTCCCCAGGTATGTGTGTGTGCATGTGTGTGTACTGTGGCGATCCCCCAGCAAGCACACCCCCCCACGCCCCAAACAGTCACTGTATTCTTTTATTGAATTTTCTGTAACTGAGGAAGAAGAATGAACTTTAAATGTGCCATATACTGTATACAAGCAACTTTGATCTGAAAATGAATTGGTGGTACAAGATTATATGATATACCATATTCATGATGCAGATTAAATGAATAAATACTTAAAATTAAATTACAAATTGTGGCATTTAAATATATAGTTTAATACATATAATATATAATATAATTCTCAAAGGGTGATTTTGCTGTTTGAAGACATAAGCTTTTTTTGGTGTCCATTTCTGTATATTACAGTGTTGAATAAACTACACATAGAGGGTTATTTCAAGTTTTTATGCGTTCATTGTTTTAAAACCTTAAAAAGTATCATCATCAGCATGTTAGTTTGCTTGGAATGCCTCACAACATATCACAGTGATTTTGAGCAAAAGCCTGCAATTCATTTTAGCCACCGTGTATTAAGTGCATTGTAGTTGGACATATACATTCTTGTTTTTTCTTTTCATAGCTTGGAAATCTCTGTCTTCCAGCAGACATATATGATTACCTGCCTCTTTATAAACAAAGTATCGAAAGCTGAATTAGCTGCCTATGTAATGGCACCTTCTTATTGAAAAAACTGGTGAATTTCCGGTTACTGCACTGTCAGAAAAAAAATATCAATTTGTATCTTTCAGAGTACAATTACTAGTCACTGGGGCTGTACCCTCCAAGGTCTGCTGTAGGTAAATGTACCTTTAAAGGTACAGAATTGGACTTTGAGGAACAAAATTGTACCAGGGCTGTAGCCTTTGTCTTCTGACAGTATAGCAGAGTTCAGGATACTTACACTGATCCATTGATTATAAAAAACTAACAGACCTATTTAATTTTTCATTCCAACCAGAAATTACATTCTGTAATAAATCTATTTCACATTTACATAAAGACAGAAACTTGTGGTTTCTCATCTCTTATGACTTTTGAATTCATTGCAATTCAACCTCATGTAGCTATGAAACCGCGAGTCATCCATATTTCTTACATAATCCTTTTTTATACAACTTTGCTGTAGATTATGGAGGTTCCAATCAGAAACGGGAGATGGGAATATGTCACAGAGTTACCAGGGCAGGAAATTCTGGAGGTGAAAGGGGGAGTAAAGTGACAGAGGAGAAGTCCCACAGGGACAAAGGCAGGAGAGGAATCATAAAACAAAAGAGGAAAGGGATAAAGGAGAAATATGAGGTGGAGGACGAGTGTGACGAAGATGCGGCCAAACGTAGGAAGAACAAAGATAATAAAAAAACCAGGATGCGAGACACCAAGAACAAGGAAGGAGAAAAATCAAAGAGGAAGACCAAGATCAAAAATGCGAAGGAAGGAAAAGATGGAGAATCTGAAGACGTTAAATGGGGAGATTCTAAAAAGAAAGAAAAGGCCAAAAAGAAGAAGGGGAAACAGGAGCTGGTGGAAGAAAGGTGAGGTTGTATCTAAGGCATCGATTAAGATGGAGATTGGGTCAGACTCCTGATGCGCCTCCTCGTATGTATAGCTCAGAGTCTGAGAGTTTCTCTGAGGGAGGGGAGCTGCAAGAGAAGAAGGAGGGATTCACACAGGAGGAGCTGGAGCAGCTCAAGGAGGCGGTGGATGAAAAGAGAAAGCTGATCATCACCCTGAAAGGCAAACCATGGCCCATGAGAAAGAAGCTCGTGACCCTGAGGTCAGTATCTACTGCTTATGTACAGTATGTTTGCATTATGGTTTATTTACTGTGATTTCATGTACCTCAATATAACTCATTATATGGTTATATGAATCATAAACAATGTACAAAATTCTAATTAAAACAATAAAAATGTTTTGGACTAACCAGTAAACAGTTATATTCATATATACATCGCTTAGTACTTTTAATGAAAATTAACGCAATTTCAGAAAACTCTAAATTGCCTTTTCTTTGTAATATTTTTATCGCGCCCAGTGAAACGAGTCAATTAAACTTCAATGATTTGTGTTTTATTGAGTTTTGAGAATAAATGATGTTTGACAATGAGTTTGTCAGTGTTTGTGTGGTTGTAGGGAGTCACAGGAATTTCTGGAGAAGTATGAAGGGGCCCTTGGCAAAGGGAAAGGAAAGAGGGTCTATGCTTACAAAGTCATCATTATGAAGGTGAGACCCACAACCTGCTCTTACGTTAAGCTCAAAGATCACGAGAATGCATTTCCACTGAGGAGCAACAAAGAATTCTGTTTGATTTATGTGTGTATCCAGTTAATCCCTAAAGTATTGTTTAGTGATTAATGGATTCGAATAGAATATTAATTTTTCAAGTTTTTCCTTCTGTCAAAATAAATCGCTGTTGATGATTTAAAGATACCGATACAGACAATTTTCATCAATGACATTATGCTGTATGTGTATCAAGTTATGAGCAAATAATATTCATATATTGCTGAGCTCTACTGAGAAACTAAAATTGATTCTAATTATAAATATTGTCATGTTGAGTAACTCGGCAGTTGGAATGGTTTAATTATGCAACAGTGCCCTCTTCTGGTCATACACTCGCAATTGCATTTACAGAAATGGATGAAGTTTCAGCGGGATCTTGAGAACTTCAAAACTGCTTGTATCCCCTGGGAAATGAAAATAAAAGACATTGAAAGTAAGATTTTGAATAATCATACATGTACTTCATTTTTATACAGTAAAATTGCATAAAACTTTTTTAGCGGTTATACATTAGTATAAACATTAGTGGGATGTGTTTTTGTATCTAGTGTCTGAAATATTTGTCATCAAATACAGTCTTTACTAAAATAAGGAATAGCATTTTTGTATTAATCAACCATTTATGTTTTTGTGCTGTAATGTATTTTTTAGGCCACTTTGGATCGTCGGTTGCCTCCTATTTCATATTTTTACGATGGATGTACGGCATCAACTTGATTTTATTTGGTCTGACATTTGGCCTGGTAATGATGCCTGAGGTAAGGCAGGAAGTGTCTTAGCAGATACAGTATACATACAGAATACATACATATTTTCCAGTATTGTCATTAGGGCCTGTCACATTGAATTTATACAATATCCTGGCAACCATATTTAGTGTTCACAGAAAGTCTTGGGACGCTTGCTTAATCCTGCAAAAATCTTGCAAATATATTGGTTTCATAAGAAAAATCCATTAACAAGTAATGTTTAACATACATGTGCATGTCTTCCACACATTTTCTTTTTAAGTGTCATAAATTTGACTGACTCATCATTTTGATGTCAATTGCAATTGTAGTCACTGGCTCACAAAGGGATACTAAACTCAAATGTTTGGTGTTTTATGCTATTTCAAAGGTGTTACTAATTAAAAAGGCAGCCAATGCGACTGCTTGTCAATGAACTTTTAAACTCCGCACAGCTCTTTTAAATCTATAATTTGTCTTTTGTCACTGCAATCAATTTATCACTGCAATCAATGTTTCACTACAGGTTGTTTCTAATGTGATATCATTTGTGAAATATTGAATAAGGTAATGGCTTTTACAATGAAGAAATTTGCAATAGGTTCTCAATGGGATGTTCCTTTTTGTGATGACTGAGTCCTTCCACCATTTGACGTATATATTTCCTTTAAGCAAATGTATTAAAATAAATTTAACAAAAATGTCCCAAAATTCTACCCCAAAGGTTTAGTCTCAGCATTAAAAGTAGATACAGAGCAGGTAAAACCAGGGGTGTTCGAAGGGCATGGATACCCCATGACACAATCAGGGAGTCCAGAATTTCACAGGGGCCCTAGAATACATAAAATTATAAAATGATATAATGTAAGGGACGGGGGGAGGGGAGGGGCAAGGTGACATTTTGCCAGGGGCCCCAGAATGTTTAGCTACTCCCATGGGTTAAATACTGTCTAAATAGTGAATAATAAATATCTTCTAGTGTGGAGGTTTGTATATTGTATTTTTGTTGGCATTAAATGTTGAAAATGTGTGAAGTGATTGAGGTTTGGGTAAACTGAGTGGAAGCTGTGGACTTGCCCAAGGCTCTGATGGGGAAGCCGTATGGCAGCATGCCCAGAAAGACCGTCCCGAGAGGCGAGGAGAAAGGTGCCATGGACTTCGCCGTCCTTTGGGATTTCGGGGTGAGCTCCTCTTACACGGGGGAATATGCAAGAACCATGATGCTTAGTCAACTTCCTTTATAGTCTCTGCTCTCTTCCAAGTAGCAACATGTCTTGAGCTTGTATAATTTGCATTGACCCTTGTTTTCCGGAGCATGCACGCATACAGATGCTAACAGAGAGTGCTGTCTTTCTTTTTACCCCTCAGGGCTACGCCCAATACTCGGTGCTCTTCTATGGATACTACAATAACCAGCGTGCCATTGGCTGGCTGAAGTTCCGGATGCCCCTTTCCTATTTTTTGGTGGGAGTAGGGACAGTGGCATACAGTTATATGGTGGTCATAAGAACGTGAGTGTCCATAAAATGGCGTCCTTCATGGTGGGAGTGTCCGTAAGGTAGCGTCCTTCATGGTGGGAGTGTCCATAAGGTAACGTCCTTCACGGTGGGAGTGTCCGTAAGGTAGCATCCTTCACGGTGGGATTGTCTGTAAGGTGGGGTCCTTCACGGTGGGAGTGTCCGTAAGGTTGCGTCCGTCATGGTGGGAGTGTCCGTAACTTGGGATCCTTCACAGTGGGAGTGTCTGTAAGGTAGTGTCCTTCACGGTGGGAGTGTCCATAAGGTAGCGTCCTTCACGGTGGGAGTGTCCGTAAGGTAGCATCCGTCACGGTGGGAGGGTCCATAAGGTGGAGTCCTTCACAGTGCGAGTGTCCGTAAGTTGCCGTCCTTCACGGTGGGAGTGTCCGTAAGGTGGTGTCCTTCACAGTGTGATTCTCTGCATGCCACCTCCGAAGTTTGCTTTGGATTTCATTCATACTTACATCATTTTTTAATCAGAACATA
>JAODJW010000040.1:11153612-11182913 GCA_026777045.1 Hyperopisus bebe | reverse complement strand
TGCAGTCAGTGACCTAAAAATCACTGGTTCAGTACGTGTTAGATTTTTTGTTACTTAACACACTGTATATTGAGCTGTCAAGCTGCAAATTCCAGTATTTTTATCAAAGTTGTTCCAAAAAACTCATTAGAAAGAGTCTGAATGCTTCACCAGATTTGCCCCTGTAATGTTTACTAACACAATGGTTTTTACCAGGTCATTTGATAATTTCTGTGTGGCTCACAGGTGTTTATCAGAAACAGAACTAGCTGGCTTTCTATAGTCTTAAGAAGCACAGTTTACGGGAAAAGCTTGATAGACTTGAAATGGTATAATGGAGTTGAATTTCTGAAGAACCCATTGTGAATGTTCATATAATTCCAGGAAGTGCAGCATAAGAATAATCGCAGTGTGCACTGGCTTCCTGTTTCTATGCATTATTCATCAGGTCAGCTCTTACAGATTGCTCTATCACTAAACATGTGTTTCTCAGCTTTACACAACTGAGGGAAAAGTGACTGTAAATCATATGACATCAGAACAAATGTGTTCATGTGGTATTAGAGTATTAAATGTGTTTTTTTTTTTTGGTAATGTAGTTCACTGGAAATTGATTTAATGGGTTGAGTTGTTTTGAAATGAAACATCAATCATTTAATGAATGCTATTTTAGTAGACATTTTTGTAGTCCCTATTGTCATGTGTGCTGTTCCTCATCACCCTTAATATTTTTTTGCATTTATGTAATGAACTTTGAGTTGAAAAATGAACTTGGTTTTTCTTTCTCAGTGTTACTACTTTATAATTGTAAGTTTATTTCTATCAGCCATTGTCTGTTATCTGTGATGGTATTAATAGCAAAATAGTGGTTTGGAAAATGTTACTTTTCACAGTGGACTTTTACTTTTCTGGTTTTCTGGTTTTATTTGTGTAGTCACAACTGATTTCAGTACTGCACATTCAGGTGTTTTATATTTGGTTGTACTATGTCTTTAATGTGCAGTATCATTAGCTGTTGTCATGGAGACTGCCGGTCAGTAGCTACAGTACGCAGGTACTCACTTGCACAGGGAGCTGCTTTTACAGAGCAGGTAGTGCTCTCCATCACCTCCTGTTCGTCATTGGCTAAGCACAGCAGAATCCAGTCATCCTGACTGCTGAAGATGCATAGCAATAAGAGAGAAATTGTAATTAAGATGGAGGATGGTAAGTACTTTCTCTTTTGTGCTTGGGATTTTTCTATATATATATAAACACAAAACCTGTTAGTTTAAGGTATTAATAGGTATTAATGGGCATGCTTTTTTGACTGCCTCAACAGAGTTAAGGTTCGTAATTAAGGGTAAATAAAGGATAAATTTCAGTATTCAGCCTCCAAACCTCACTGTTACCTTTAGGGAGGAGTATTTAAGCAACAATGTTTCATAATTAATACAATGTGAAAGACTCAGAGTTGGTGTTTCCTTCTGGTTCAGTTGGACTGAAAATGAATGGACTTCATGGACTTCTGCATGAGGAACATGAAGGTAGGCGTGGAGGATGAATGTCTGTCTTCTGTTAGAATAGTATGCTGTGATATGATATCCAGTTCATCTCTCTTGTTGGTTTACCTGTAATGGTGATATAAATAAATGTAATTGAAATCAGAGATGATGTATTATTTAATTCAACACAGGGAACACATGTCAGGGGAAAGCAAAGAAAGAAAGACTTTTTAGATGTATATGTTTACACATTTGGCCGTAAAAGAAAAGGAATCATAATTTATTTGATATTTTATGTATTTTAAATAATATCATTATTGTTACATTTGTAAAATGTTAAAAGAAGCTTTGTCAGTTTTTTTATCACCTTGATTTTATGTGTGTTTGTATAGTGGGAGATGCTGATGTGCTTATGTGCATTTGAATGCAAGGCTGTGGGATTGGTGTGTGTGGCAGATATCTGTCCTTCTGTGTGTGTGTGTGTGTGTGTGTGTGTGGATTAGGTTTATATTATATTTTGGGGGACCAAATGTCACCCACGATGTAATGAAAATCTGCTATTTTGATGTTGTGGGGACCATTTTTCAGGTACCCACAAAGATCTGTGAATGCAATCAAAAAACTAAAATTGTCTCATATTTTGTTTGGTTAAGATTAGGGCTGGGCAGTGGTTAAGGTCGTCATCACTGGGACTAGGGTTTTGCCCATAGAAATCGGATGGTCCCCACAAAGATATGGGTACTGGTCTGTGCTTGTGTGTGTATGTGTATGTGTGTGCATTTTTTTCATACTGCTCTAACTCTGAATATGATATTTGTTTGTTCATTGTTAATCTCCTCAGAGAGCACAAGGGGAAATGGCACGGGGAACATGAGAGACCCCAGATCCTTCCCCACGTGGAACAGGAGCAGCACAGTTGACCGACAGCCTGTGGCTTGCAACAGCCAGAGGGCAGCCATTCGGGGCGAGAGTGAGGAAGATGAGGAGGTGGATCTAAGGGCGAGAAAAACCGCTAAAAGGACATCTGCTAGGCTCTGCGTCGACGGAGAGGAGAATGAGGAAGCCTGGAAGGAGAAACAGAAGAATGGGACTGTCATCAGGAAGGGAGATCCCGAAGAACGTGAGAAGGGACGTTCCAAGCGCAAAACCAGTGATGTAGGATGTGAAGATGATCATAAAAATCAGATAATGGACTACAGGTGCACTACACAAACCACCTTCCCTCACTAGACACCAAGAATTGCTCATAGACTTTCTAAGGCTGCCTTTGAGCATTAATGTATTTACTGATGGGTTTGTGAAAGTGCCAGTTTATCAGGATTTACCCAAATAGCACTGGAAAAGAAATACAGCCTCCGCATAGGTGAGACATCCATCATCATGGTCCTCTCTTGGCAGAACCTCCACCTCCTCGAGTGAAGAGTCAGATGAGGAGTCGGTGGCGGAAATGGAGGCGGCACGACTGAAGGAAGAGTTGGAGGAGAAGAAAAAGTTCATCGCCAGCTTGAAGAGCAGGCCGTGGCGCATGAACAGGAAGCTGAAGTGCTTGAAGTAAGAAGAGTGTGTCTTTCATTCTGAGGTGGTACTCAGATGTGGTACTCAGATGTGGTACTCAGAGCTGATACTCAGATGTGGTACTCAGAGCTGGTACTCAGCCACTCTGATTTGCATGCCATTCATCTGACAGTATTATGGCACTGGTTGCTTCCTAAAGTCAGAGACAAAATATAAAATTCTTAAGACATTTTGCCTCCATGCACATTAGCACTAAACATTCCATTACAACATGCAGGGAAAGATTCTGATCTAAAGAAACAGGACTGTATGTTTAAGGTTTCAAATAAAACTAGAAGGTCATGTAAAAGCACCGAAGACGACGGTTCAAATGAATAAGATTTTGCAATTCAAAAAATACAAAGTGAGGACGACCCTTGAACTCTGCTAAACA
The DNA here is from genome assembly GCA_026777045.1 of Hyperopisus bebe. Taxonomy (NCBI): domain Eukaryota; kingdom Metazoa; phylum Chordata; class Actinopteri; order Osteoglossiformes; family Mormyridae; genus Hyperopisus; species Hyperopisus bebe. The sequence goes on along the minus strand of JAODJW010000040.1, from coordinate 11,179,502 downwards.
AAACTGAAATTATAGCCCACAAATCCAAAGTGATCTGCACACTTGGTGGGGTGTTTTTCCCAGCTCTCCTCCAATACTCCTTAAATTCATCCATCTAACCCCATGGAAAACAACTCTAATCGGGGCCAGTATGTCTTCTGTAACTGAGTGACCTTTTGGCTTGTGGTCAGTTACTGTAGTACTACAAACGATCCCTCAAACCATCTCTGTGCTTTCGCCAAATTATATTCCTCCCCTCTTAGCTTCAAGCCCATCTGTACAAGAGGTGTCGCTCCAAAGAATGACCCAGCAGTAGGCATAGACAGTTCAAGGCCATATGAGTGTAGGGGAGGCCGAACATTAATTCATTTTGAGGCAGGTTTCCATCCCTGTGGCCCTGAGTAGATCTAAGTTTGTCTCAAGGTCCCATCCAGGCATTGCTTGCAGACAGTGCAAATGATGGTGCCGATACCACTCTTGTCTCTGTCTTGAAAGAAGTAGGTGGCCATGATGACACCTTCCCATCGTCTGAGAAGCTAGCAGTTGACAATGAGACAGCACTTTCATAATCAGGGACAGTTATGATATGATATGAGGCCACGTTTAGTGCAGGAGCTTGTGTGTTATCGTCTCTGTGGTTGTAAAGTAGCAAGCAAATGATTAGCAATGTCTTGGAAGGGTGATCTGGGGAGCCACCTGGGTCCACTGCCAAATCCTTCTCCCCTTTCTGTGTGGTTCGTTCCGGTTATAAGACATGAAAAGGAAAGGAGATAGAACAGGTGAATGGATCCTTTTCAACCTCAGGCAGGACCCAGGAGGAAAAACATAGTGGGTCTCAGACTCACACTCTTTGTCTCTTCTTAACGAAAGATGGAATGAGTTCCGCTCTTTCAAGACCTTCTGCTGGGATGTGCAGAGGGATGTGGCAGAGGAGGAAGAACCACTGCTTCTTTGCCATCGTTGGGTTCCTCTCATTTCCTCCCCTTTTTATTACTGTTCCACTAATCAAAAACAATTCCTGTGATGAAAAAAGCAACTTCTTTCAGGTTCTGCAAAATTAATCAATGATTAAGTCTCCCAGCTAGCTAGTGTACAATGCCTCACGCCTTCAGAAACTAACAACATTTTTATGCATAGCTAACACTGAGGCAACAATTTCTTACAGCTAAGGGGTAATTTATATATCTCCAAACAGTTGTCATAAACAGACAGCTCTTCACACTTTTCATCAATGTAGCCTTTCTGTGTGACAACTAATGAATTAGGTGAGCAGTTGGGATGGAGTGGACTTCACCGTGATTCATTTTATGAAGTTAAACATTTCAAGTATTGCTATATTTTTAAGTCATTAACAACCCTTAAATAACAACCAAATATACACTGGCAAATATGAGCAAATTATGAGTTTATAATTTGAAAATGTAATATGGGTTCTTCTCTGCTATTGGGAGGGAAACATAATCCTGGTCCAGCCAGTAACTGGGGAGATGATTGATGATGGTGGTGAAGATAGTGATCCTTCCAGGAGGCCCAGCTTTGGGCAAGGCTGGACATATCTGCTGCTGCTAGTCCTTTCTATGGATGGAGAGGCAGTGTAGAGATGTAGCACATGCAGTTTGGGTGGAGGTGTCCCAGCTCAGGTTCAGCTTTTCATTGGCCAGAGCGTTTCTCCATACCTTGGCTTTACCCACCCCCTTGTATACTTTGCCATATAGCAGTGGGCATCCTGGATAGAGGTCAGCTTCTGGGACCTCTGTTCCCTATCTCTAAGTGTTTCCTCTCAGCAGTATTTCCCAGAAGCTACATAAAAACCTTGCATTTTTTTGAGCTTCTCTGGCCTCTTTGCTAATATCTCCATATGTAGAGGAATTAACTAGTAAATCACTGTGATATATGTGTTAATTTATTCTTGTTTCGCTTTGTTTTAACCATTTTTTTTCAGAGATGCTCAGCAGTTTGTGGAGAAATTTGAGGGATATTTGGGAAAGGGCAAAGGTCAAACACTCTATATCCTCAAAGTAACGATGTCAAAGGTAACGCTTGAGTGCTTTTGCAGAACAGTATATCATTTCCTTACTTCTCTGAATGCTTACATTTTTTTTTCCTTTCAGAAATGGAATAAATTTAATAGAGCTTTTAAAAATCTAATGACTGCTTTTATCCCTTGGGAAAGGAGAATAAAAGAAGTGGAAAGTAAGAATTGTTCAAACATTCACTCATTTTATGGGTACATTTTGGTCAGAAAGCAAGTAGTTCTGTTTTTAACAATAGTATTATTTGAGACACATTATTATTTAAGTTAGATTTCATGTGATGCAATTAGAATAAGTGTGATACTTTGTTACAAATTAATTTTTCTTCTTTTATTTCCTCAGGTCATTTTGGTGCTTCAGTCGGTTCCTACTTTATATTTCTGAGGTGGCTATATGGGATGAATCTGATGCTTTTTGTTTTAGTGTTTGGACTGGTCGTGCTGCCTGAGGTGACGGCATTTTCATTAGAAACCACTGGGCTAAAATCGAACTGATTTATTTATCCTAATTATCTTATTTGTCTTTAAGATGTTTATCAATAAATACACATTTTTTTGGTTAGCAATCACATACATATGAATAAAACCCACTAAATTATTATCTTTGTATTGTGCAAAAACAGATGCACACACATTTTGCACACAAAATTGTCCAATAATATCCGGGATTATTTAAAGCAGACATTGCATTACTATATAGTTTTTATATGATATTTCTGGATTCTGCTGTTAACAACACTCTTCTGGTTTATTTTTTAATGCCGTGTACGATAGGTTCTTTTGGGTGACCCATATGGGACAATTCCGAGGAAAACCGTGCCCAATTTGGAGAAAGATAAAGCGATGGATGTGGCCGTTCTGCTGGAGTTTGAAGTGAGAGAGTCTTATAAATGGATTTACCTTGCTTGTCTGTGCTTTAGGGTCAGAGAAATGGTTCATGTTCACAATTCATAAGTAACACTTGTTTTATTCTTGTAATACCATTCGCACAAAGTAAAAGTACCGTGTCTTTTTAAATATATCTTACCGTTACATTTATTTATTCATTAGACACTTTTGTCCATAGTGACATACAAGTCAGGCAGATAATGTATCAGAAGCATACAGGCATAGGTGAGCCTACTTACAGTAGATACAAGTGTTGCTAGACTACGTTTCCAATGGGTTACTAGTAACAAATGCAGGATAGTATTGAAACAAAAGCTATTCAAAACACAGTTGGAACCTAATCTAGGAAATGCTATTTAAATCACACCAGAAGTCAGAATACAACCACTTGCTTAGCATAAAGAGTGAGATGGAATGGAGGTTCTGATGAACAGGCAAATGTTTTGGGACTTGAACTTGATTTGAGCATCTACTGGCAGGCAATGGAGGGAGATAAGGTGTAACGTTATTGCATTTCGTCTGATTTTATACCAGCTGTGCTGCTGCACTTTGAGTCGTCCACAGTGGATTCACAACATTTGCTGGCAGCCCAGTCAGTAAAGAGATAGTAATCGAGTGATAAGAAGACAACTATGGAAAAGGTGCTGATCTGCATATTCTGTCAGATGAGGTCTGATCTTCCTGATGTTATATAAAGTAAATCTACATGATTGGGAGCAGGAATAGCAAAGGATAGTTGGTTATCTGGCATTGTCCTTAGGTTCTTAGCCAACAGTGATGGAGACAAAGGTCGCAGATCTTGCAGGATGAGAACCAATGACCTAGTGGCGTCTCTTGCAGACTGCAATGCATCCAGCCAGGGGTGCCATTTTCATGGCGTGAATCTGAACTGATAAGCACAATAATGTGCTGTTTCCTTTTTGCAGGGTTATTTCAAGTACTCCCCTCTGTTTTATGGATATTACAATAACCAGAGGACAGTTGGCTTTCTGCACTACAGGCTACCCCTGGCTTACTTTCTGGTCGGAATTGGAACATTTGTCTACAGCCTAATAGCTGTGGTTAGAAGGTATGTAGACAACTGCGAATATATACAGTTTTGACAAAATAGAGGTATCACCCTATTTGCGAGCCTAATGTAGTACTAAAAATCAGCTTATAAGGTGAAATCATTGGAAAAATATGTAAGCACTAGAAAAACTGAGATGAGATCACAGGATCAAGCTGTGGCTTGGCAGCGTGAGCTCTCAGAATTATTATTATTATTGCTGTTATTATTATTATTATTATTGTTAACAATAATACTACTTATTATATTATTATTATTACTAGTATTATTAACAACGAAAATACTTATATTATTATTATTGTTATTGTTATTATTATTATTATTATTATTATTATTTGGAACATGACTATGGTTTTTTATTTATATATTTTCATAATTAGGCTGTTGCTGATTAGTATGTCAGACGTTTAATACTTACTATTGAATTGTATGATAGAAGCAATTAAGCAATATATTCTGCATACATGATAGTTTCACTTTCATTGCTTGGGCAGCATGACATATTCTTACTCCTATTATACATTCATATAGTAACAAAATAGACTAGGAAGAAGAACAGGGAAGAATAGTTAGGAAAAATATTATGTTTGTATGTGTATTTTTTTTTTTAACTAATGCTGGTTTCTCTGGCCTGTTTGCCTGCCTGTACAGCATAGCCACGGGCTCCAGTGCTGCAGGTGAAGAAGCAGAGGAAAGAGAGTTTGCATTTTCTTGGATCCTGTTCACTAGCTGGGATTTCCTTATAGGCAACTCTGAAGCGGCTGACAGCAAGTTTGCTGCAATCATCACAAACATTAAGGTAACCATGACAACGCAAGCATCATGAGTGGAAAATGCTTATTGTGTCATTTTAATAGTTCTTCCTTATATTCGGCATCAATACCAAACTGCCGAACAGCAACAAATTTTCTGTCCAACTACACACAACTACATTTTTGATGAGTTACAGAGCTTTTCCACTTCTTGGTCTAAACCGCAAGCTTTCGAAAGCAGTAAGACTGGAGATCCAACTGAATTCTGAATATTTTCACAGCTAAATGTGGACTCTTCCAAAATGGCCAAAATATTCGGCTCCTTATGAATACTGAAGGAATGAGTCAGCAGTACTAACATAATCTATTCAAAACAATATGGATGTGGATTTATTTGCTGTCACACTGACTGTAATATCAGACTGATAATTCTTACAGGAAAACATTGTTGATGAAGAGGATAAAAAACGTTGTGAAAATGTGCATGCAAGAAGATGTCTTCGCGTTTTGGCCAACCTCATCACTTTTTTGTGTCTTTGTGGGAGTGGCTATCTTATTTATTATGTTGTGAAGAGATCAGTTGTATTTGCCGCCATGGACAAGGATAAAGTAACATGGATGGAGAAAAATGAGGTAATCATATTTATGGTTGTTAGCTCTACAGAACATTGTGATGGTGTTTCTATGGTGGATTCCATGTTGCACATAGATGTATTTAACCTTCCATCAAATTCCCATGACTTTATGTAGTACAGGGTCGTGGAGAAATATATTTAGTTTTTTAAAAAGCAGATTTTATTTTTTAATTGTCTTGTTGATTATTATTACAAATAACGGAGATAAGAGCAGCATGACTTAACATATGACTTACCTTTAACCTATTTACTTATATAATGTGTATATATACTTATATTTAAAGTGACGTGCAGTTTTGAAAAAGCAGGGTCAGATAATCCGTGGAGTAATTAGGATTTATGGCCTTGCTCAGGACCCCAAAAGTGACATCACTCTGTCGACCCTGGAAACTGAACCGACAACCTGCTGAGCCACACATGAAATAGAATATTTATGTAAAATACCTATAAAAAAAAAATCACAATTTAATAATTCTAGTTGAAAGACTGTGAACTCCAAATGTAGGTCCTTGTTCAGTCAAAATCACTATTATTACTATTAATAGTATTTTTAGTATTGTGAAAGTAAGGGTTTCTATATCTACGAAATCTGAGTAGTATTAGAGGAATTTATGCATGGCAAAACTAAGGCAGACTATTCATGCAAGATTTCAACTAATCTGCAGCAACTGAGCAAGTTCTGTAAGCAAGAGCAAAAGGGAAATTTCCTCAAAGAAAGTGCAGCGTTGACTGATAACTATAGAAAATGTCTGGTTGTGTAAAAATTTGTGATATAGCTTATTGATTTAAACGATTCAGTTATCAAATGCCCATTAATACTGAAAATTAATCGTGCTAGATATTCCTGATCAAATATAACGTTTTTGTGAGATGGGCAGCATGATGGCCAGGTGGAGTCCATTCACCTCCTTCCCAAATAGCACAGGTTTCTTTCTGTAATGAAAATGCTCAATTAAGCAAATGAGCGTCTTCTGAATTGCCTGTAGTAATGGTGTGTCCTGCGATTGACTGTCCTCCTTCTTGGGTGGTCCCCTGCCCGGTGCTTTTTAACACAGACGTCACGCTTATTGTGACCATGTACTAGATAAGTGGATCGGCGATAGATGATTAGAATGTTTGAGGTATCATTTTTAATGAAGAGTTCATGTACCACTGTGGCATGTCTCCACAAAGATGCGTGTGATAATTGTTGTTCTTCCTTTGACTGTCAGCTTGAGTTGGTGGTTTCACTGCTTGGAGTTGCAGTTCCTCCCCTTTTTGAAGGCATTTCTGAAATGGAGGAGTTTCACCCCCGTGTTGCCCTGAAGTGGCAGTTAGGGCGAATTCTAGCACTCTTTATTGCAAACTTATACAGCCTTACTTTTGCCCTGTACGACGAAGTGCCCTTAAAGGTAAAATAGTAACTCTCTTTCTGTGTGTTTAATATGTACATGATCTTTGGAGTATGTGGCTTGTAAGGTACATAAAGCAGATATAGGCATTGTGTTTAAAAATGATTAATGCAGCAAAGCTATGCAGATATACATCTGTATGATATTATATATACTTTTAAATGGAAGTCCCTTTACAAAATACCGTTATAGAGCTTTTTCCATAAAGTCATATATTTGGACTTTATTTGAAATGTTTGAAATGTTGAAGATGCTGAGGTCTGGCCCAATGACAGCTGTGATACTGGATTTTTGGTATATAGTTGGGACTGGTCACCAATGAGACGGTGTGGAGATGTGAGGCAGCATGTGTTGTCTTCCAGTTTGAAAAGGAGGATGCCATTAAAAATGCCACAATGTGGGCAATGAAGGAGAACTATGGCAATGGCACGGTGCTCGGTAATAGCAGCGCCGTCGCCCGGCCTACCGTCCACCCTGCTGACGTCATGCAGGGGCCGTGTTGGGAGACCGGCATTGGGATTGTAAGTCATTTTTCATAGAGGTCATTCACTTTAATAATATTAAGATGTCCTCAGGGGTGTCGGAAGCTGGGGGATATGTACCCCCCGATACTTCATTTGGCTTCACATTCACCCCCCACCCTTCCTTCTGTGGAGTTACAAACTACATTATGCTCATGGACAAATAATTAACAGGCCGATATGTTTGCCGACGTACATCTGTTTTCTATGAAAATTAAAATCTCCACCAGGAATTAAATTGCAGAGATATGATTGAAAAATTCACATATTCTAAACAAGTTTTTCAATATTTTTTAAGTTAGCCTTTTGTGGAATAACCTACAAAAGTCATCAATTTTTTTTTCAGGAATTCATGAAACTGACAGTTTCTAACATCGAGTTGGCTTACCTGACCATCTTATTTAGTGATTTTTTCCGAGCCTTGCTTGTTCGCTACCTGAACTACTGCTGGTGCTGGGACCTTGAAGCAGGATTTGTAAGTGTTAAACGCTATCATAGCTATATACCACGTAAACAACCGAATAAAGTGCATGTTTCTGCATTAATATAAGGAAGATAATTTTGAATTTTTCGCTTGACATATTTTAGCCATCGTATGGAGAGTTCGACATTAGTGGGAATGTTCTGACAATTCTCTTCAGTCAAGCGGTGATTTGGTAAGTGGTAAGCAAGAAAGCTTTTGTATAAACAACAACTAGCAGTCAGGGTTTATTTAGTGATTTTATTTTAATTAAAATGAACCATTTTACAAAAATGTTTCCATGCCATTTAAGAGAAGCCATTATTCATTCATTCATTCATTTTCCAACACCACGATAAATGACTGAATGATGTCAAAATATGGAATAGTTACTTCAGTTATTGCTGTGGCTCATTCAAGATTTTCTGAAGCATGTGTTGACAAATTAATCACATTTTTAATTGGCTGCTAAGAATGTTGAAGTTTATAAGCTCTAGGAAGCAGCTGCGTTCAAATGGCAAATACATTTTGTACCAGTTTTTCTAATTGGTCCTGGTTGAAAAAACGTGATTTGTGTTTTATTGCATATTGAGCGCTACTTCTATACCCGAGGTGGTGAACCTGATCCCTGGAGAGCCGGTGTGGGTGCGGGTTTTTGGGATGACCTCTCAATCAGCCAATAACAGTGGGTCCTCTGGACTGGAGTTGAGAACCGTTGCTTTATTATTGGCTGATTGAGAAGTCATCCCAAAAACCCGTACCCACCCTGGCTGTCCATGGATCAGGTTTGCCATCCCTGTCCTATACATTCCCATGTTGACGAGTTGTAGACCTTGGTCATGCAGGACACCTATAATTTGAACTACAGGAATAGGTTCTATTGGCTGAGCATTGACTCTTCAATCATGTCTGGTAATAACCGTTGATGATAGAATCAGCCAGTAAAACCAGAGTTATTAAAATCAATTTGTGACATAATCCAGACTCACATCTAGGGAGTGAGATGGTCAGGGAATTGGATTGGTTGCAGTATCTATTGCTGGTGTTTTGTCCCTTTACATTATAGATTGCAAAGAAGCTGTTTGTTGATAATGCAATTGCATCATCATCATAATTTAAAAAGCTAAATATAACCATTTATGTTTCAGGGTAGGAACCTTCTTTTCTCCTGGCCTTTTAGGTGTCAATATGATTCGCCTTGTGACATCCATGTACATTCAGAGTTGGGCAGTGATGTGTTGCAACATACCTCATTCGAAGCCCTTCAGAATCTCCAGTCATTTCTACAAAGTCCTCTTGTTCATCATGCTCTGTGCAAGCATAATCCCTGTGCTCTATGCAATCATGGTTTTTCCACCCTCATTCGACTGTGGCCCCTTCAGGTACCACCCCATAAACTCAATACGCGATGCAGATTTATGAGGTCTGATCACTAAAATTCTTTCAATGACATGGATATTGATTTGTGTTTATATTAATTTGCTGTGTTAGATATATTTGTCTTGTGGAAAGTTTGGTTATTTGTAGCTATGTACAGTCCCGATCAAAAGTTTAAGACCACTTGAAAAATGGCAAAAAATCATATTTTGCATGGTTGGATCTTAACAAGGTTCCAAGTAGAGCTTCAACATGCAACAAGAAGAAATGGGAGTGAGACAAAACATTTTTTTGAGCATGCAATTTATTAAAAACAACGATTAAACTGAAACAGGCTGTTTTACAGCTGATCAAAACTTTAGGACCACACCTCCAAAAAAACCTGTAAACCCCCCCAAAATTTTTCAAGTGGTCTTAAACTTTTGATCGGGACTGTACTTGCAAATTTCAACCGCCCAGTGTAGTATATTTTTCATTTATCTGCAGAAGAGCTTGACTTGACTGTAATTCTTACCCCTAAAACAGTGAGAAACAGAAAATGCATGACATCATCACTGAGACAATAGAAAAGGACTTCTCTGCATTTTGGGTTACATTCTTCAGTCACGCGCTCAACCCTGGAGTGGTCATCCTGGTTGTGATACTGATGGTGTGAGTAGAGACATAGACAAATCTATAGCAATGAATGTAAGAAAATTTCATAGTTGTGCAATGGATTGTGTACAGTTAGCATGATGTCACCCACTTATTTGATGTAGACTTCCTGAACTCATTTTGGTATGTAGGAAAGCTACCAGCTGCTTCCCAAATAATGTATGCTGTTTTTTTATTATATTTGAGCAAAATTAACAGTCATCATGAACAGATTCAGTGCTGAGATTGCTGGTGATATTGGGTCATGCTGATGTACTATTCAGTCAATTTAGCAAATGGATATTTATATGCAGTATTCAAGCAAGCAGTTAGTGATACCATAACTATGAACACCATTGTTCTAAAAGTTATTGAACGGTGTAATGATTTTCTTAAATGAATTATGCTTTATTAAAGACAACCGTTGTATTGTATGTGGGCTGAAATGTCAATGTGCAATTTGTACTGTTTTTCTCTGTCAAAAGGTTGGTTATATACTATTTGAAGATAGTTTCTAAATCATATCAAAAAACAAATGCTGAACTTCGGAAGAAGCTGCGTATGGTGAGTAAGAATAGCCACCAAAACAAAGTAAAAGTAATAAAAATCTATGTGGCATTGTAAAATTTATCTTTTGAGGTGTTTTGACACTTATCCCCAGAGAAGAGAGGAAGAAAAGAACCAGATGAACAATAAAGACAGCAGTAATCACATCATGAAGGATTTAGAGGAACTGCTGCCCAAAAAGCCAGTTATCCAACTGTCTACCAAAGATAGCACAGAAGGTAATGCTATACGGGTGTTTTAATAAATACATACCATAATTAATTGCCTTAAAATTCATATAAATGTAGGGAGATATTGAAAGTTGATAGAGCTAAGATGTGTAATCTTTTTATTCTCTTTCATTTCCAAGGCAAGAGAGAGACGGGTGAGTCTCTGAAGTTGTATCCAAAGAATGGGACTATGGCCAATGGAGCAGAAGGAAGGTTCCAGAATGCTGTTACACGGCCCCTCGGGCCCCGAATGGTGGGCCATCTCCCTGGAATGCCTCGGCTACAGATTGTATCGCCTGGGAGTGGAAGAGGGAGGGGCCAGGTTATCAGGTGGTAGTGGTTCCCCCCCATGCACTACAAACATACCAATCAAATATCCAGATACACTCACACAACTATACACACCAAGTGTGCACTTAAAACAGAATGCCCTAAGTTAATTTTTGAATTGTTTCAATAAAATTTCTAATATTAGAAGTGAAACTGATGCTGCTTTATGAAGCCAGTTACACGCTTCCTACTATCCACTATCTACAAACAAATAAACAACTCCACAAATATGTCTAAAAATAAAACAAAGTGTAATGTAAATTATGAGCATTAATTAAAATGGCCTTTTTTAAATTAAAATTAAATGGCCTTTTTTGGGAATTCTCCATAAAGAATAATTTATATGATCAGAAATGCATGTAAAATTCATGACCACTAGGTAAATCGTTGGGGGCAGTGTGTGGCTCAGTGGGCTAAGCCTGTGTGCTTGTAATCACAAGGTCATCAGTTCAGCCTCAGCATATCTGCAGGTCCTTGAGCAAGGCCCTTACCCCCCAGCTCCCTGGGTGCCACTACAGCTGGCTGCCCTTTGTGGACAATGTGCTCTACAAAGAGCAAGTTGAGGGAGGCGTAAAAAGAACTTCCCCATGAGGGGCAATGAAGGATTGATTATTATTGTTAGTAATGCATATTCTTCAGGGTTCATTCTAGTCTCACTCTTCATGGAAATGTACATAGTGTACATTTTAAAATAGAAAACTATGTCATACACCTACAATTGTTAACATGTCTTTTGCAAGTTTACAAACAGATTCAACCATTGAACCGGCCATAAGTATTCTATCTCTCCTACTCACACACATACAGTACAGACATATTTGATTGGAGTCATTGCCACGTCGTATTTTTGCTGTGAATATAATCCATTTTTGACCTTGCAAAATATGCCTTCTGCAGCGCATCTATGCAATAGTAACTGGAACAGTAATTATTGAGAATAGCAAATAGTGTTCTTTTTATATACTTTTTGTAGTTTAGAAGATGAAAAATATTTCAGTTTTATTGGACATACATGTAAAGTCCATGACTTTCTTTTAATATGAAAATTAAAGGAAACAAGACATATGTTACCTGTAAATGAACAAGAGCCTTGTTTAATAATATTAAAATGGTTTCACTTTGCAAGATTATGGGTGTGGTTATCACTGTTGATATTTTTGTCGTGTATATATGTTAATATGTAAATTGAAATTTAAATTGATGTGTACACTATGTGACAGTTGCCTTCCAGTTGGTGCTGGAAATAGCGGCACTGAAGATTCCTTGAATGTGATAGAGGTTGAATTCTGATTTGGAAAATTCATTTACGCCACAGTAGTAATGTTTTGTCAAATAAATGCATAATAAAAATCAAAAATCATATACTTCTTGGTCATAAAATGCACACTGATAAGCATTAGCAATTTTTATTGTCACTACCGATACACCGATTCAGCAACAGAATTAGAACACATTACACTTTTATATTTAATTTACCGACTTAGGCTTGTTGAGCCACATTGAAACACCAATTTCAAAAGGGTAAAGGAATTATTTATATTTAGGCAGCTAGCCTGAAACACTACCTCTAAACTTAATAAAATAAGAAGGTCATCAGTGAAATAAAAACAATGAACTGTGGTGCTCTGCCTTCTATGATGTCATTGTACTGAATGTTACTGAGCAACTTTTCCAAACACCTTCTGCCATGTTTCTGGGCAGAATGAGACATTTATAGATTTTATTCATTATTTAATCATATATTTGCTTTATTTTAGTAGTAATGCATTAATAATCAAAGATTTAACAACAAATTTAGCCTTGTTTGTTGTACCTATAAAGATAATGTATGAGCAACTGAGGTAATATAGGATCAATCTATGAACTAATACTTCTGTATTCAGCTAAAAATTCTAATATACTTTATACATTTCCGTGTTACATTGCCATACTTCTGTATTTTACTTCGTCACACCTGTTCTCAATTGGCCAGCATCTGTAATATGATCAGTTATCCACTGCTCTTCAAATGTTATACATGATGGTTTGTTTCACATGTTTAAAGAAAAAAACTATCTAAAAATGTCTACAGTTGGCATAATTACCTCTGTGAACCTATCTTGCCCTGAAATGGCCTGGAACCCATGCAGGGTGTAAAGCAGCCTTGTGCTCTGTGCTGCTTGGGTTGGGCTCCAGGCCCTGACCAGGTTCAGTGGTTGGAAGACAGTTGAATCCATAGTAGTACTGTACCTAAAATACTGTTTAATTTTTCAAATATAACACCTAGCAACAACAATGAATGTCTTCATCTTGGCCTAGCCTATATATACCAAGATGTACCGGTATATACAAAATACAGTGGTACCTCAGAACTCGAACCTAATCCATTCAGAACTCCGGATCGAATCCTAAGAAGTTCGAGTTCTGATCGAGTTTTCCCCATAAGAAATAATGGAAAACCAATTAATTGTTCCCACCCCCAAAAAATTACACCGAAATATGTTTTTTTAGCATTTAAACACAAAATGAATCGGACAAAACAAGAAAAGCATATATTGTACTAAACACATCTAAGCACATTTATTAAAACAGTAATTTTAAAGTAAGAAAATAAATGTATCCAAACAATGTGTCCTGCCCCTGATCGTCCGCTCCTTCCGTGTGCCACGCCCCCTCGTTAACCCCGTGTGATCAGCTGTTTCTGGTTGTTGTCATTAGTCCTCTGTATTTAGTCCACATTTCAGTTTGTTTCCCCAGTCCAGTCATTGTATTGTCCGTCTGCATTTTGCCTGCCTTACCTCTAATTAAACCCCGTATTCCCTGATACCCTGTTACTGTCTATCATTGTCTAAATGTATTTATACTATCTAAATACAGTATATGTATTCAGCTAGTGTAAACATGCATGATGCTATCACAGCGAATGCGAGGCTGAGACTGAAGCGTTACCCTTTGTTTCCGCTGAGAGACCTGCCGCGTGACTCATTTCCCCGCGCGTACAAGTTATCTTAGGTCGGCGTTTGACTTCTGAGATTCAGATCGAGTTCTAGGTAACTTTTTTTGAACTGGTTGGTTCGACTTTTAAGAAATTCAAGTTCTAATAAGTTAGAGAACTGAGGTACCACTGTACTGCATGACTTTGAAAATTTAAATAACTTGCTTGGCTGAATCTGTTGTGTTTATAGTAATGATTCGGTTGCATTAAGATTTCTTGAAATTTGTAAATAATTATATATATTGTAAATTAATTTCAGATCTTAAGCAGTTAAGTCATCGTGCTCATTCATATTTCGTAGAGACTGAAACATTATACTAAATAGTGGCAGTTAATAGCAACATTCAAAACAGCTGGAAGAATAACCTACACACAGCACTAAATGTACTTCATATGCAGTCCCACAAGGGATTTTAATTTACGAATTCTTCTGTGGTATTTTGATGGTCACAGTCTTTACTTCTGTGTATTCCTCCAGACCATATTCGCCCCTGCATGGAAGACAAAGGAAAGTGCTAAATGAGGAGTCGTTTACCTCAGTGTGTTACATTTACTCCGCTTGAGCTTTTCCACAGTGAAATGCAAGTGACCTTTCAAAAAATAAGATACACTACATAGACTATGAAAGTTTTATATTGATATCATGTCTATAAAAAGGAAGAGGTAATCCTATTCATGTGTAATGATGGAAATAACTTACATTTCCCTTCCGTTTCCTGACATCTTAAATCCACCAAACGGGGACTGAGGAGACACTGCGCCGTAGCAGTTGACCCTAGAAAGAACAAGAAAATGCAAACAGCTTGTAAGTCACTTTATTGATTAAATGTATTTCCTACAATGTCTCTTGAATGTTAATATGTACCTGCAACGAGAACATGATTGTATCATTTTCATATCAATGTCTGCTTAATTGTTTAGATGACCCAAAATTGAACTGCATCATAGAGCTATCAGCTTTTACACAGTTCAACAATCTGTACTGTTTTTCAGGCTTTTTGCAAGGATTAAAGGCTTGCAAAAACAAAAGCCCTGCATTTACTAATCAGAGATTGTAGCCACCAAAACCACAAATCTTGAAATTGAAACCAAGGCCAATAGAATGTATAAGACAGGGATTTTGTGGCTCATACTCTATCTATTTTATGGTTCCATGCATCCATGACAATGAGGTTTCGAAACCCACTGCCAGCAGGATCACTGTGCACTGTAATTCACTACTGGGTTTAAACCAATAGAACCCAACAAATAACTATTGAGAAACAGGTCAAACCAGTGATTTACAACACATGGTAACTTAATCCGCTTTGGATTTTTAAAGCCTTTTTTATTTATATCAACAAAAAAACTGGGTCAGCATGGGTTAGGCATGTACAATTGATATAAATGACATTACTTCCTTACTCTTTTTTTAAACCTACACTAGCAGTGACATCGTCACTCAAAGTATTGCTCTGTCACCTGCTGTAAAAGACAGAACCCCTCAGTTTCAGAGAAGAATGTACTTTTGGCAAGAGAAGAAAGGTTAAGTGTATTACAAGGCCTATTTTTTCAAGCCCTATGATGAAGTGACAGTGAGTTCTGAGAATGAGGAGGAGAGAGGGCCAGAGTGACTGCATGCCCTGAAGCCGCTCTATCAATGAGAACTAATGGACGTCTACTCAGATCAGCTCCTGCTGCGAGAGGACAGTTGCAGGCTTTCATTTCTTTATTTGATGTACACTACAAGGTTACACCATCTGAGCTCAACCACAAGATCAGCATTCAATGCCCATAAAAGAAGCTTTGGCTTCATCGGTAACACTTGACGGGACAAGTTAGTGCTGGAATAATATATTATTAAACTATTACTTATACATTAATTAACCACAAAGTAAGTCTTAGTTACATACTGACCTCATGTTAATTCATCATTAAGGGCCTTGTTTCTAAAAAGATTTTTCTCACTGGAACAGAAGCCTGTGTCCTTAGCTGAAACTGCCCCAGCTTGATTAAAAAAAAAAACTGGGTAACACTTTACTTGAGGGGGCACAAATAATGTTGTAGTACACTCTTACTTAATGTATCAATTAACCAGAAACTAAGTGTTAATTACATACTGATCTCATGCTTGCTTATTATTAATCCATCATAACGGTTCATGTATTTCACACAGTTACTGTATTTGCTCATAATTTGTACTTGTGTAGTAACTGAATCACTAAGTTACCTGTGCCCCTTGTTACCAAAAACCCACTTTACTTGAGTGACATTTTCCCAGGATTTTTTTCAGCGTTTCAGAAGCTCAGTGGTCTGTCAGGACTGACCCAGAAAATATTAGTCAAGCCAATTAATTAATAAGATACGGCAATCTCAACTTTTTTGTGCGTCACATTCACACTAATTTCTTCAGGTGGTGACATAAACTTCGTGTGATCTTGTCCCCACAAACTAGTAACACTTTACCTGATGGGGCACAAATAATATAGTATTACACTAGTACGTTACACTAATGCATTAATTAACCACAAACTAAGTCTTACATGCTGAGCTTATGTTAATTCATCATTAATGAATCATGATGCATGTTTTACCTCAAGCAATTACTATATTTGTTACTATATCTATTAATTCTGTAAACCTTTGTGAACTACTGATGGAACAAATCATGAATAACACAAGTTAAATACTTGTATTTGTTCATCATTAATGAATCATGATGCATCTTTCATCCCAAGCAGTGTTTACGTCTGAATTCTGTAAAACTATGTGAACTACTGAAGAGCTACTAAGGAATTACTGAAGGAACAAGTCATGAATACACATGAAATGCCAATGTAACGTTTTCTCATCATTAATGAATCTTAGTGCAACTTTTAGCAACTAAGTAGCAACTATCTTTGTTCTTGATTTAGTCATAATATGTACTTCAGTAGTAACTGAGTTATTACTAAGTATTTTTTGCCCTGCCAAGTAAAGTGTTACAGAAACACAGCACCCCCAACCTCAAACTGAAATACATTCTTGTGCTAATGATGACTACCAAGTTCCTGGTGTCTTTTCCTCCAAAAGAGGTGTTCCACAGAGGCTGCGCAAAACTGGTATCATTCTTCAAAGGCCAAGTAATACATTCTAAAAATCTGTCTGATCAAAAGAAAACTATGTCCACTCAAACCCATGCTGTACACTGAAATCCTGTAATCTTGTAATTGTCATTGAATTTGAGTAGCGAGTTTTCTTACCAGACTGTACCAGCCTGCAGTGCAGAGGACATGGTGAGTGCTTTGTTAAGGTCGTTGGTGAAGACTCCTGCTGCCAATCCGTAGGGCGTGTTATTTGCCCTCTTAATCACTTCCTCAGTACTGCTGAACTTCATTATCTGCTGGACTGGTCCAAATATCTAGTACAAATTAACATTCTTGTTCACATTGACATTCTCGATCTCATAAATTAGGCTTTCCATAACTCACGTATTCCCCAGTAGAGCTAATAGCGTCCTTTTAATTAGCAAAGGTCTTAGCATGAGTGTAGAACGAGGTAGCTATGGAGAGGCCTGTCACTGGTCCTCCGTGAAAGGTGACCTGCAGATGCCCCCAAAAGGTCTGCCGGAAACGTCGAAGTGGGGGGCAGCTGGGAAACATTCTGGCTGCCCTTTTTCGGGGGGAAGGCAGGGAAGTGTTCCCTGTGTGTGGCACGGAGCGCTCACCTCTTCTTTGGCGATGCGCATGTCGTCGGTGACATCTGAGAAGACTGTGGGCTGAATGAAGAGGCCTTTCTGCCCCCAGGCCCTGCCACCGCACTCCAGTTTTGCCCCGTCTCTCTTCCCACTTTCAATGAGCTCCAGGATTTTATCAAACTGTATCTTATCAATCTGAAAGACCATGTGCGTCACACAAACCAAAGACTTTATCAGTCACCTGATGCAAAACATGCCCTATTCATTAAAAGCAAAGCTGAATAAATGTCAATGTTATTCTTATCTAATCCCTGATATAACGCTAAACACTTAATGAAAAGCACATTGTTGCTACTCTATGTGATATTGGGTATCGCTTTGCAATGCCAGAAAAACAGTTTTTTTTTTTTTTTTTTTTTAATTTAAGACTAATTTCATACCCGTCATCAATACTAATACACATGGCTGACTAAGGGGGGCTGACGGGGTCAGTTCCCATTACATTTTCCTCCAGCCCCTCCTAAAAGTGTTCAGACAGTTATAAATGTTTTTTTTCCTTTTTTCATTTCAATTCTGATGCCAAACCAGAATGTGACACAGTCACAAGCCCGCCCAGTACCAGGCCTGTCAGTTTAGCGCTATAGCCCAATACCTGTGGTCCCTGGTCCACACCAGGTACTAAAGGGTTTCCCAGGACTCGCCTCTTGGCACGCTCCACACTCCTGCGCACAAACTCCTCATAAATGGGCTCTTCCACAAACACCCTGGACCCCGCGATGCAGCACTGGCCCTGGTTGAAGAACAGGCCATGGTGGGCTTGCTCCACGGCATGTTCCACTGGGCCAGTTTGGAGGGGAGACAGGAAAGATATCAGACAAGACAATTAAACACTGGCAATGCATTTTCTGTTATGAACAATGAGAGACCTTATTAATATCGATCAAAAACTCATCCAAATCCTTTACAAACGCCGAAAAATAAAAACTATTGAAATACTTCAACACATTAAAAATCAATCTGTAGAGGATCTGGGACTGCTGAGGAGAGTTTATGAAGCGCTCTAACATTCGCATAATTAGTCAGAATCAGGGTTCATTTTGAATTAATTTGTAACCAATCTTAATTCGAAAAAGAAGACCCTGTACTCACTGTTAAAAAATGTGTTAATATGGAAATGACACGGAAACTAAAGCTGAAATACAGACATAGAAAAATATGACTCACAGTCACAATCTGCAAAAACAATGTTGGGACTCTTTCCTCCAAGTTCCAGAGTGACGCGCTTCAGGTTGCTGTCACCGGCTGCCTTTTTAATGAGTTTTCCAACCTGCAATGAGGGCAGAGAAATTAAAAAATGAACCACTGTGCTTCACTACTCATCCATATATCCAGCGGTGTCAGGCCACCGTGCAAATTCTTTAATCAATTTAATAAATCTTTTAAATTATTATAATAAAATTTTAAACATAAAATAAAAAAATCAAATAATCAACAAGTACAACATAGCGCTAGCAGTACAATGGTCTTTCCCTCTACTTTGGATAAACGTGTCAGATAAATGTAAATAAATAAATGAATATGAGTAGCCCAGGGTCGGGTTCTATCTGAGGTGTGAGTGAAGGCCCAGAATGTACATGACATACGTTCGTGGAGCCAGTGAAGGCCACTTTGTCAATGTCCATGTGATGGGCTATGGCATGGCCAGCTGTGGGCCCGAACCCCGGTACGACATTTACAACACCTGCGGGAAATCCTGCCTGCGTTCAAACAAGGGGACACAAAGACAAAAGGCCACAAGTTATCACAAATGATGTCACTTCTTCTTTATTTTTTTACAAAGAAAATATGGTCAAACAGACTAGGCAGGAAATTAATGAAGAATGAACATTAGTGTGACAAATTATGGGGAGAAGATGGAGACTCCTCACAACATGGGGAGATCTTCAGAAGAACATACAAGACTCCTTGAAACATGGGGAGAACATGCAGACTCCTCACAGCATGAGTAGAACATGCAGGCTCCTTGCAACATGGGGAGAACATGGGGAGAACATGCAGACTCCTCACAGCATGAGGAGAACATGCAGGCTCCTTGCAGCTTAGGGAGAACATGCAGAGTCCTTGTAACATGGTGAGAACATGGGGAGAACATCCAGACTTCTTAGTTTGTGGGACTCTGCTGTAGCCTCACCTCTTTGATGAGTGCAGCCATGTGGAGAGCAGACAGAGGCGTCTGCTCGGCCGGTTTGATGACCACGGTGTTTCCGCAGCACAGCGCTGGGGCGATCTTCCATGTAAACATCATCAACGGAAAGTTCCACTGCGCATGGGTCACAGGGAATACAAAAGAACACGTCAATATGGAGGCTTACCTGCTGGTGTGCAAATATTCTAGATAAATTTCGTGATGATAGCGTTATCTCTTGGGTAAAGAACAAAGCCTGGTGTCTGCACTACTCACTGGTATAATTTGACCACACACCCCTATTGGTTCATGCCGTGTGAATGTGAAATACTCGCCATCTGAAACAAAAGGAAAATCAGCGCAAAATTAATGGATCTCTTATTGCATGCATGACATCATGTTCATGGTATGTAGGTGAAGGAGCTGTTAGCCCACGGAGAGTGGCAATGCTGTGAAACTGAAAGGCCTTGGTAAAGCTAATCATGCAACAAAGAAAATGCACATACTCACCTACTGGGATCGTCTTCCCCTGAATCTTGTCAGCCCAGCCCGCGTAGTAACGCAGTGTTTTAATTGTACCAATCAAATCCGCATAGTAGGCAGTTAGGAAAAGCTTCCCCGAGTCAATGGCCTCTAACGTCTGCGTTCAACAGAGAATAGTCGCATGAAACAGGTTTCTCTTATTATTATTGTTGTTATTTTTTTTATTATTATTTATTTACAATTTATTATTTATTTATTATTATTTATTCAATCAGGGAGGAATGAATGATGCTCTGGATTCTTGTACAAAACGAGTCTCTCAGGAAGCTGAAAGCATTTATTCTCTCTCATAATAAGTATTCATTTCTTTCTAGACAGTGACGTGACAGTAAGAGGTGTGCAGGCAGCGCTCCGTTGGGGTGAGAAGGGCCTTACAGCCAGTGTCTGGCGGTCGCGGTCCACCAGGTCAGCTAGCTTGTCCAGTAGACGGCCGCGTCCTGAGGCATCCATCTGACGCCAGGGAGACCCCAGCTGAAAAGCCTGCCGGGCAGATTTCACAGCTTTGTCTATGTCTTCCTGCCAAAAAAAAAAGAGATCAATAAAATATGACGTACACATGCTGCTTCTTAACATAAGACCATATTTAAAGTACTAATGAGTGAATTCTTCTTTGCATGTCATTTGTCTTTTGCAAAAATTGTAAATCAATATAAGCAGTATTATAGAAAAACTGATACCAAATTTAGTCTGTACCACCTAAGTTTACATTCTTTTTCTTTATCCTTTATATTCTTGCTGAACAACCAAAAAGATAATACATTACATTGTTCTGAGCTATTTAAAGCTGCAATGAAGCAGAAAAATGTCTGATGTGTAAAAATGTGATGGCAGAGCACTGGGTCTTAGGTGTTCTCCTAGTTGCCATTGTGAATGTTTCAGTCACGCTCCCTAAACAGAACACAGTATGTGCTCGCAGCCAGAAAATGTGCATTTCCCCTATCCCGTGCTCACAACGAAAACATCTCTGATTACTAATTCACTTATCCCACCTGCACTGATTAAAACATGTCTTAGGTTACCGTTTAACCCTGTCTTCCTGGGAATGTTTACAGTACCCCGCCTTTTGTGAAAGGCCAACAGCCATTAGCCTCCCACTTCCTATACACTGATCACATTTGCAGGGTATTGAGGATGATCAGCTCCTTTTTTATGTTCCTGTGTCTGCAAATGCACTGAATAAGGTTAGGGATTATAATGAAAACAAAAAAGGAAAATTTCTATGCAAACACACTATGGTATACACTTATAGTTATCTACTGCAACCAAATTGCAATCACTGGACATGGAGAAAATAAAACATTGAACATTACTGAATATTAAGATAAAATGTGAGGATCTGATTATTCTTGCCTGTATTTCATCATTCTTCTGTCCATGGCATAACTGGAATTACAGCCTATGGGATTTGGTTCTTGACAAGTTGTACATGCAATTACGTAATAGATGTGGATGTAATTTTAATTATTTTCCTCTGAGTTTGATGAGGTTGTTCACTGATGGCTAACAAGTTGGACTTTAGCACTCTCTGGGTGATGGGAAAGTGGCTGTTTGACTCGCTTACTTTGTCTCCCTCCTCGACCTCACAGATCAACTCCCCGGTCGCTGGGTTGTACACTGGGATTCTCCTTCCGCAACTGGAATTGTGCCAGTCATTGTTGATAAATATCTGCAAGGGCAAAAGCAGGACAAATTCACACAACAAGGATGCTAACGTTTAGTTCATATTAACTGCTGAAATCTGAACCTTAAAACTAAAAAGAAATCTACATAAATTCCAAAGCAGAAAGTTCATATGAGAAAAAAATATTTCTAACACATAAATATAGTAATTCATGATAAATAACTGTAGCAAGGGGTTGAAATTAATTGCTGGATTTCCATTTTAATTTATGCTGAAAATGAATGCAATCAAATAAAAAAGACATTATAAAAATGTTCTTAAACACAAAACAAAATACTTATAAACATAAAACAAACTGCATGGCTAAATATAGATAGTATTTAATTGTTACAATATCTTCCATGTTTGCATGGAAGTTCAGGTTATGTTGGTGTTAAAATATCTGAGCGTAAAAATCTTTCAGAGCAAACAATTTAAATCAGTGAAAACAGATATAAACACACACAACCACACACACACACACACACACACACACACACACACACACACACACACACACACACATATATATATCCACTACATATTTAA
The DNA here is from genome assembly GCA_026777045.1 of Hyperopisus bebe. NCBI lineage: Eukaryota > Metazoa > Chordata > Actinopteri > Osteoglossiformes > Mormyridae > Hyperopisus > Hyperopisus bebe. Next base: position 11,157,093 of record JAODJW010000040.1, on the reverse strand, counting down.
ATCTTCTTAACTGTCTGCCATGTTACTATGAGTAGCTATGACAAACGCTGATTACATGTTGGAAACAGCCTTTGGTTTCAATTATGCCATAAAACAATTAATGATTATCTTCTACTGCTAGACTTCAGCCGACTTCTGAAAATCTTTTGAATAGTAAAGCAGCTAATCCTCTAAGTACTCTTAGAAATGTAACAGAATTGTTGAAAAAACAAGTTTTTGCACAAGTAACACATAAGTAAAACTTTAAATGCTTAAAAACAAGTTTCAAACTGCGCTCGCAAAAATAAACCAACTCATAATTACATTCCACACCCTAATAATGGCTAATAATTAAAGTGTCCGCTGTCACTGACCTTGGTGTACTCAATCTTAAGGTCGCTGACTGGTACAGGCAGTCCTGTGTCCACAGAAGCAGGCGCGCGCTTGTTGCCATTGTACCGGCCATCACTGGATTCCTTGCTCATGGTGTGTTGCTGGTTTTCTGAAACACACAGGTGCAGCTCAAAGTGCTGGAGTAGATCTGGTAACCCCCAACATGTATGGGGACAGTCATTGGAGGATAGGTGGGCAAACAGGAATGGTTATTTTGCATAGTTGAACATGATTGGATGGACATAACACTGCCTACAGAACTTTGTACTTCTCTATCAGAACTTATACTCACAAGAGGGAATTTGTGGTTGTACCTGCTCATAAAAGTAGTAGAATATTACAAGAAGTTGTCCTTTTGCTGCAGATGAAACACACAATAGTTGCTACATAATATTAACCTTAGGATAATTATTTTTACTGGAAATAATGGGCAATACTAAACCTAGAGACTTAAGATTTATGGTGATTTGTTATTCAATACTCAGAATTGAAAAGGGTGCTACAGAATGAAATATTTCAACATTAGTAAGAAATATTAAATATGTATAAAACACATTGAATATGTATAATCATAATTGAATATTTTGTATTTTGTACAAATTAGTTACTATTTGAACATTTCCGTTGTATAATATAAAACTGGGCCTAAAAATGCTGGGTCATGCGTGTTTGGTTAACAGTTTGATGACAAAGCTGGTAGCCTATTGCTTAAAAGGATTCAGTTCAAAGTCATGGATTGGCTATGGTTTTGTCACCTGACCTGAATCTGAGAACGAGTTGAAGTTCAGGTGGTTTATCTACTGTGACTGAAAGATGACATACACTCAGTGCACAATGATGAAAGGGAATTATTTTATAAAGTTATTTATTGATATTTATGTACTACAAATTATGTTTAATTGTAAAAAAAGAACATCACGCAGGATATGAATAATTCTAAACCATGTTTAAATTCTTAGTTTTTTTTAAAAAAAAATGCATTTTAATCAACATGCAAGTTGAGTTACTGTTTAAATAATTAGTTTAATAAAATAATGAGGAGCTGAAACTGAGCAAAACACATCACAGCTAAATTAGTGTTACGTTATTTTTATTTTTTAATTTTCATTTTTTTTTTTTTTGGAAAGGTATGCCTGGCCTTAAGTATGTAGATACACAAAAGGATTCCAAGTTTATGATGTACTTTCTATACATGTACGACTGTCAGTTAAAAAAAACATTTAACATTTGACATTTAACATTAACATTTGTTAATTTTTTTAAATAATACTTCACTAAATAACCGGAAAGAGTGATCTGTCTGTCTTTTGCGTTACTGATTGTCTTTGTTACTCTTTTAATCTGACATGATTTTCCCTCCAAAAATTAAGACAGTTTATGCATACAAAGAGATGCATGCATAGGGAAATGACCATTAAACACAGAGACGTATTGAAGTAAAACATGACTTTAAAAAAGTACAGCATTTGTTAAATGAATACATTTCAAAAATACTTAAAGTGTCTGTACCTACAATATGTATTATACCAGGGTTTAAAGTTCGATAGTAGATTATTATAATAGATTATTTTTTGCAAATGTGTTGCATAATAGCAAATGTAAAAAAATATTATTTTAATAGGCTCCGGACCCCCTGTGACCCAGAAAGATAAGCGGTTTGGAAAATGGATGGATGGATATTACTCTAAATTAATAATCACTAAACAATAAAACTTAAATAAGGATTATTGTGAAATTGATACAGAAATTAGGTTTATTAGCTTTCTCTGTTGTCTCTCAGCCACTTCAATAATATATAGATTATAGACTTATTGTTTTTACAATAATTGTTTGTAATACAATTGTTTCTTTGTCTTGGCTTATATTAACAGATGGCATGGCTGCACTAACAATTATGGATATACAACAGATCTGAAAACGTTATCGTTGTAAAAAATAAAACGATAAATATTTAAATACTTTTCTCCTGTAGTAGATACAGATTTCCAAATAATAAAAAATTACACTGATTCCTGGCAAAAATAAATATGAAACAATTTTGATAACAGGGGATATTTAGAGACAGACGTATCTTAGTGATGACATATGAGAAATCACGGAAATCAACCTTACCTTTGCACAGAGAAGGAGACTCCCCAACAGCCTAGTCGTCAACATCAACCACTGACATCATCCAGTGGACCCTGTGGAGAGCTCTTAAAACTCAGTCGTGCAAATTCACTCTCTCTATATATATGCTCTTGGGTTAAGAGTCCACTCTATACTGCACCCAAACAGAATTCAGGGAGTCGTGCTCATCTCATTGGGGGCCGATGCTTCAAGCAAACACTTTAATCAGCATTGAATTGGAACCAATTCACATGATTCACTTTAAAATGGAGCGTATTGTAAACTGCCCGCAAGCTACTTCTGCTGCTGTTCACTCCCCTGACCATGTAATGCGTATTGTCATTTTGACGTGACGGCTACATCCCTTTCTTCATCACCTCCATGCTGATCCAATCCACTTATTTTTTCCAAAAGGGATTTAAAAAAAAAAAATTAAAGGAAAGGTTTTTACACCACATCAGAATTTTACATGCCAGTTTAAATACAGTAAAACTTAATAATTGGGAAGATGTTTGCTCTGATAAGAACACCCCCCCCCCCCCACTGGTTCACCGTCTCCTTGAAACAATGAGATCACATGGTTGCGTCTGGTGCCTTCCTATTTTTGGGCTGCACTTACCCAAAACACTGCAAAAATCCTTTGAGAATTATCTGTGGGCTGGGACAACATAACCTTTCTGATTAACCCTAGTTAAAATAATAAAAGTGACCACTGAGTGATGTTTCGGAATTCTATGAACTGAAACAAAAGGCAGTCATTCCCGTTGGCTATTTTCTGCGTGCATGTGTAACGTGGAATCTCTCTTTGCCGAGGAACGAAGCGTTAACTTTCTTGATGTTATGGAAATGCAAGCTTGATGTATTTCTTAACGCAATGCTGATCTTGGTCTTTACAAGGGCAGGTACTGTCATAAATGAGTTTTTTCAGTTTTTAAAGAAAAAAATCATAGTATTCTAAATTGAAATGAGTATTAATTACATAAAAAAAATATTTTATATA
>JAODJW010000040.1:11132201-11150540 GCA_026777045.1 Hyperopisus bebe | reverse complement strand
TATATATACACACACAAAAATACATCTGCGATATATATATAGTAGATGACACTTGTAGAAATTCCGGAATTTTCAGCAGGTTTTAAAACTTGGTTTTTGAACTCAACTTTACTACTGTTTCAGTTCACTGAAATAGTAACTGTGACGTGCTAATACTTCTATTAACAGACCTAAAAATGTTGATCCGTTAAGCTCTATAAAAAGCTAGATGAAATTAATATGGTCTATTGATTTTTATTAAATTATTTTTATTAAACAGATTATCTTGTCAGATGTAGTATGAACAAGCATAATTGTTTAAAAGTTTCTTGAAAGACATCACATTTGAAAACAGTATCAGTAATCTTCCATCCATCCAGCCATCCATACATCTGCCAGCTGCTTATCCTGCTTGAGGGGGGTGTATTATTAGTATTGATAATATGCATTCATTTTTCAATTTCTGACAGGTTTTCTGGACTAAAAATAACCACCAAGATGTTTTTATCTCAAGACTCATTTTGGCTATTCCCTGCTGTGACAATGAGCCTCTTTGCTCTAAGTATAATACTGCTTGCTCTGGGAAACAGAATACAGAAGGACAGGCATCTCAGGAGGCTTCCTGGCCTACATCCTGGCCATTCATCGGCAACCTGCTGCATGTTGGCGATCAAATACACATCTCTATGACCAACATAAGGGACAAGTACGGCGATGCCTTCCAAGTGAGAATGGGCTCAATGGTTGTGGTGGTGCTGAGTGGTTATGAGACCCTAAGCCAGGTCTTGGTACGTGAAGGAGAGAGCTTCGCAGCGAGACCTGAGCTCTTTTCATTTTCAGCTGTGGCCAATGGGACCAGCATGACATTCAGTGAAAAGTACGGTGAAGCTTAGATGCTCCATAAGAAGATCTGCAAGAATGCTCTGCGTACCTTCTCCTAGGCCGAGGCAAAGAGTTCCGCTTTCTCCCGTCTGTTGTGAAGCTTTGGAGATGGTGGACAGACTCAAGGAGCATTCAAATTGTAAAAGGGGCTTCGATACCACCATTGCCTTGATTGCTTCTGTTACTAATGTAGTCTGTGCCTTGTCCTTTGGCAAAAGGTACAGCTACAATGATGAAGAATTCCTCAACGTTATTCAAATAAACAATGAAGTCCTGGGGATTTTTGCAGCTGGAAACCTGCCTGACTTTTTCCCCATCTTTCATTATTTTCCAAGCCCATCTTTGAAGAAAATGGTACATTACATCCGTAAAATTAATGGTTTCATGAAACAGAACATTGAGGACCATCTGAGGACATATGATAAGGTATATTTTTGTCCAAACAAGTCAATTAATTCTACGCATTCATTTATTAAATGAACAGGGAACATTCCCTTGCAGTGACTGGATTCACTGTACACTGTAGCAGTTTGCTTATATAGTAAAAGGAAGATTTATTATCGCTGTGGATGCAGAATTTCACTCTGGATGAAAGTTTTGATGACTGGTATAAGTCTGTATACAGAAAAAACTTAATAATAGATTTTTAATCCACTAACATTTTTTGCTAGTATTCAAATAGTTTACACCAATGTAGAAATATATATTTATGAAGTATGCACAGGAAAGAGTTTATATTTTGGTAAGCAAATGTATAATGTTGAGATAAGTAAATAAAAAAGAAACAAAACCTTTGTTTTCCATTTGCTTAGTTACTTACAGTATGTGTTTTTTTTTTTCTCGCAGAATTGCATCCGAGATATCACTGATGCTCTCGTTGCCCTGTGTGAAGACGGAGAAGATGGGAAGAAATTTCCGCTCTCCAACACACAGATAGTCCACACCGTCATTGACATTTTTGGTGCTGGTAAGGATGATTTCAAGTATTATTTACAGTCAAAAACTCAAAAGATTTAAAGTAAAACAATGCAGTCACATTTTTCTCTGTTCTCAAATGACCCAACTATTTTTCTCTGTTTTGTCTCAGAGTAAGGTGGCCATATATCTAGGTTGATACAGTAAACAATGACTATTATCATGAGATAAAATGCTTCTAAATTTTGTACTAAATATGAATGGATAAATATGCCTTTCATGTAAAACTAAAAATATATCAATGTATGGTACCCTCATGGATCCCATTAAAAATATTAGTTAAATTAATGAATATCGCAATTATTCACCTTGTTATATGTTTTTATTACTGGTGTATGCGTTGAAAGTGTATAAACTTGCATGGTTTATGTGTTTTCTTTAAACAACTTTTTCTTTGCTCATTATTCTGGCATTTAGAAGCTTGCAAGTAGTGCATTTGTTCCTCATTTGCTCAAAACAGCATTATATAATCCAGATGTTTTTCCTGGGATGGTATCAGGGTTGACAGTTGGATAAGAAATAAGGTGACATTTTTTACATGCTTGTTTAACATTTGTAATTCTTCTCAGACTTCGTTACAGCGTTTGCTTTCACTAAATGCATACTGTTATGTTTATAAAGCTCCTTTTATTTTGTGACAGGTTTGTGACTCGCAATATATAAAAACCCAGTCATATTATTTTTTAAATATGCTGTGTTGTTTCTGCATAAAACTTATACATAACATTTATCTAATTAGCATTTTTTTAGTAGGGATAAAATGTCAAATTCAGTGAAATACTACACAGGAGGGCATTTTTTGGGATCAGCATATAATTTAGATCTGCTCTGCAGTTTCAGTGACGCAGAATTTGCTAGGTCACGTGATATCAAATGAAATTATTTTTTATAGCGTGAGTAGGCTGGACTAACATGTTACTGCACACAGAATTCCAGATCATAGTTTTTGTTATATCACATGCAAATTGTTGTTTTTTCAAATGTTTTTTGAATGTTTCATATTATTATCAATGTTATTATCTCATATAGATGTAAGCATATGAGTTTGGTGAATTTTCACCAGTAGTCTACAATTATGCATTGTTATGTTAATGCATTTAGTCATCTTGACTTTGTCATACTGATAGTGATGTTCTAGTCACTATTTGTGTTTCAGTTCACAAAAGCGTGTTATAGTAAATATTACTACCTAGCTGCATACCTAAGAAAAATATAAGAAAAGGATATAATTTCATGAAAATTATCTTTAACGAAAAAAGCTGCTGCATTTGTGTTGCTTTTGCTGACTTTGTTTTTTGGGATCTTGCAGATGATAACATTAGTTCCAGTAGAGCACCAAGGTTTAAAGACAAGTCAAAATGCCTTTCACAGAGGCCTTTATATATGAAATAATCCAGCATACATCCTATGTTCCATTTACAATACCGCACAGGTTAGTCATTGCAGATGTTTGTGTACACTAATCCTGAATGAATACTTTTATGTCTGGTTTAAGGGTATTTTTAGAAAACAAAAAGCTGCTCTGCAACTGAAAAAAATGCCCTGTCTAATGTATTATTATTTATTCGAATTTCAGTTACACTAATTATTATTGGAGAATTCTAATGACTCTATGAAACCAAATAAATATTTACATATTTTGTCTCTATAGATTTTCTTAATGATATGTATTTCACCATGTATGAAGATGTAGTGCAGATTATGCAGACTGTTTACAGATTAGAGTATTTCAGAGATTACATCCAGGTGTGTCTTAGTGCTCTGTAAATCAGTCTGTGATGTGCCCGAATATTGTTAATAAACTATATTTTTTGTCCTTTCTGCATATCAGTGTTGTGGTTTTTCCTTCTCCGCCAAATCAGAAGTCAGAAGCCGCTGGTGTAGATCCAAATTCAGTCTTTATTGCAACAATGAAGTTACAATCAAGGCCGGACACAAAGTGTGACTATTACTGTTTTACATCAACTTTTATACATTTTCTCATTGTGTAACAATACCTCACTACTTAAGCATCATCATTCCCTCAACCAATCACCATCATTGTTTTCTCCCTTGATCCACGCCCCTATATGATAAGTTTTGTCAATCATCTCTTTTACTGTTTGGTACCTTGGCTAAACATAAGGGTGACGTGACCATTTCTACTCAGTTTTTTTTTTTAAATGCCCAGCCGTGAACTTTTTGGTGAACTCAGGTAAACCCCTTCCTTCAGTAGCAGACCTTGGCAGCTTCTGCTTGTTGCAGATTGTCTGAGTAAGTGGTTAATAAGATATTTGTCCTTCTACATAGTGATAAGCTGCAGTACTAATAAAGTAAATACTAAAGGCTAACAAAACAGCTAACAGATACAAAGCTTCTAGGCCAACACCAGGTGCTCATTTATACTTGTATTTGTCACAATGTGCACAGCAGTAATTGGTCTGCCTTCTCTAAAGATTACAAGGTCACTCTCTACACAGTGTACGTCAGCTTTTTAAAAGAGTCCTAATGATTACATTCTCTATACGTTATGAATATACTAAATAATATTCCATATCAGCACCACAGAAAATGTCCTAAATGGATACTTCATTCCCAAAGACACCTGCATTTTCATCAATCAGTACCAAGTTAACCGTGATGCGTAAGCATATGCATATTGGTTATAGCGAGGAACTCCCAGGAATGTGGAGGCTGACATGTAATATTCAGTTGGTTATTGACTAGCTAATGGGTTTTCTGCTTTTTAATTAAAAAAATATACAGTTTATATTTGTCATCTTCAGATGTGATAGTGTATATATGTCTAGGTAGGTTTAATAATTTCTGGTCTGTCATTACATCAGATTGTAATTGACTGTACTGACCAACCCCTTCACATTTTTAAACTTTTGAAAGAAAGCTATAGGGATAGCAGCTACTGGTAACACTTCTCGTGAGCAGAACCCTTCTCACTTCAGATTTCTTTTTTTTCCCACAGCAGTCTCGGAAGCAATCCGGACTTATTCCAGCCTGAGAGATTTTTGGATGCATCAGGACAGCTGAATAAGGACCTGACGGAGAAGGCCATGGTTCGGTATGGGAAAGCGGCGCAGTGTTGGCGATGCCTATGCCCGGCTTGAGATTTTCATCATCCTCACTACTTTGCTTCATTGCTTAAAGATAGAGAATGTTGGAGGCCAAGAGCTGAATATGGCAGCAGAGTTTGGGTTAACGATGAAACCAAAACCATACAAAATTTGTATCTCACCACGGCATTAATATTTTTACTTACATTTCACATATTCCACTTCTTACTTACTTTTCCTATATCATTAAATCTGAACCCCTTATTATTTGTTATCAGCATCATTATTATTATGTGTAAATGCTATATGTCCCCTGCATTGGGGGACATGGTGCCTCCACCCTGGGTTATTTCCTGTCTTGCTCCTGTAGACTCTGGGACAGGCTCTGGTCCCCTGCAGCCCTTAATAGGGCTAGTGTATACCGAAAATGGATGTGTTTGTTATTATTATTATTATTCATAAACATAAATATTATTATCATCATAAACAGCATTACTATCATCATCATTTTTAACACATATTATTCTTAGCATTAACACAATAAAATGGTCAAAGGGCATAAACTTGATATGTAAAACATGATGTGTTGTAGTGTATTTATATGATGTTCAAGTTCAGTGCTGAAGGACATGTAACTAATAAAATATCCTTGTTTGATTAAATATTTTAATGTATGATCCTTATTATCATGTATTACTCTATATGATATGTTTGCCCTGTGATGGACTGAAACCGAATTGCTGTCTCTCAGTTGCTTGTAGTTTGTGATTGTGCATGTGTGTGTGTGAGTACCCTGCGCTGGCTTGGTATCCCGCCCAGGGAATTCCCTGCCTTGTTCCCTTTGCTTCTTGCAATGGACTCCAAGTGCACTACAAGGCTATACTGCTTAAGCACCTATAGAAGATGAATGAATAGATGCCCTAGCAATGTCTATGGGCTAGCAATGTCTATGGGCATAGGAAAAACAGGAATAATATATAATATGTATGTAGTTTTCGACTTCAGTTGAAGTTTCAACTGAACTTTTTGCAGTTTCAGCAATATAGACATGCTAAATCTTAATTCTAACGTGCATAACTGCATTGAAGCATTAAGGGGGTTTCCTAGATAAGTTATCAAACTTCAGAACATCATGTATCCTTGCCAAGTTCAGCATAAAGTTCCCATATCCTGGTTTACCCTCTTATTCTTATTGCCAGAATTCAAGAATTTCTTCAAGCATGTCTAAAGCCAATAATTTGCCTTATCTCAGACTGCTCGGCCAATGCCTTGCTCTGACAGATACATCTTATTTTCTCATTCCCCAGGCATTACAATTAGAGTCTTTGTATTTACAAGTCATTTCACAAGTTCCACGGAACAGATACTCAAAAAGACCTGAGGAGAAACGCAGCAGACTTGCAAATAAATTAATAATTAAAGAAAAAATTCTTTTTAAGGAGATAAGACCAAAGCTAAATACCGTGAAGACGGTTCATTACATTAGACTATTATCTAAATGAGTTCATCAGGAAGGGAATCTTTCTCTCATGGTGTGTTACATTGTTTCTGCGCAAATCCAGCACTGTGAAGTTATTGGTTACGCAAGTGGAAGGTGGAGAGTGCACAGAGCACCTCGAACAACCATATAGAAAATCATTACCGTAAAACGGAAAAGTACTTCAACGCCCCAGAGCTGCGTGACTAATCACAGTATATGAGATGTCGATGAATCACACATTTAATGTATATGAAATATTCTCAAGTTTTTCAGCAGAACTATCTGTATCATTTCCAGGGCTGCCAATTATGCTTGTATCTGGCATGACACTCACGGGTTCAGATTCATGCGCATACAAGAAATCTTACTGCAAAATGATATTATTCCATTATAAACCTAAAATTATCTATATTAAAAGTGTTAGGTTTGCGAGTTAGGGGTAGTTTGCAAACCCTACAGACTAGAAGGTAATAACACTGTTACATACATGTAAATGTGTGTGCAGACTTGTCGCAAATTGAAAATCTCACGCCAGCTGACCGAAGGAAGTTGGCAGCCCTGCTATTCTGAGAATGTAAATTCCACCTTAAGACAGCTACCTCTATATTCAGTTGTTTATAAAATCCATCTAGTATTTATTACTCACTCGCGTCACCTCTGCTCTGCCCACTTCTATTTGCCTGCTGAATGGTGGTTTTCAAATATGGCTTCACTGAAGCACAGTGTATGGTAGTTTTTGCCCCATCTAATTCACCACAAGTAGCTTCTTGCGCAAATTAACTACAAATTTCAAATCAAGGTCAATTATTTCAATGAATTATTCTCAGCTCTTGATCCACACAGTGATCTGTCCGTCATTCCATGTTTTACAAGTACTCATGCAGTACTGCATGGTGCATAGACATGTGTATAGGATCCAGTTTGTCATTTCAGTTGAGCATGCAATGAACGGTTAATCCCATTTAAGTTCTATTTTTACCTATTTCTAAATAATAATTAGTACAATTTTCTGCACAGCTGTGTGGGGGATAAAGGCGTATTTTGAGCAGTAGTGGGCACAAGGCAGGGGATCACCCTGGATGGGATGCCAGTCCATCGCAGGGCATATGCATGCCCACACTGTGGACAATTTAACTGCTTATCTTTGAACTGCTGAAGGCAACTGGAGCCCCCAAGCCGCACAATAGGGATACCAGACAAACCCCACCAAGCCTCAACCTTGAACTCTGAAAGCGTGAGACGATGTTGCAACTCATTGTGCTGCCTGATGCACAGCTCTGGCAATTTACGCCCATTAACAGTTTCATAGTTTACACCCAGAGAGTAAAACATTAGCAAAGTATAAGAATTTATTATTTAAGGTATGGAGTTAAAAGCCTGTGTACGTCAAATGATCCATAGCTCAGTATGTAGTTGTGTCTGTGGGAAAGATGAATGTTTCTGATGAAGTTTGCGGTGAGAAATTTCCTGTCTTTTTTGTGGGCCTTGTTTTTACTGGCTGCTGTCCCGCAAATGGAATCAGCCCAAGACAGAAGAAAATGTGGTAATACGGAAAAACTATTTATTCACTCAAAATTTCTAATTCAATTGGCATGTTTTTAAATGGCCCATTTTGCGATCTGCATTCCAGAATGTTTTTTACTTGGTGGTGCAATTATAGACTCCTTATTGGGATTTGAACTTAGAACATATTGGTTAACAGTCCAGTTCCTTAATTTAATCTAGTACGCTTTAGAAGTTAAAGTTATCCATTCATCTATCTTCCACTCAGCAGTCAGGGTCATGGGATAGGCAGAGTCAGGGCACAAGGCAGGGGTACCTCCTGGATGGGCAATAGGCATGCAGGAGGAAACGCAAGTACTTCAGGGAAACCCATGGAAGATCATACACACCACACATATACAGCAGAGGTGGGATTCAAACCCCCTACCCTGGAAGTGTGAGGCAACCCAGACTTTGTGTATGTTCCAGAGAAAACAAGAATGATGCTACAATATTTAAGTTCACCCACCACATCTGTAGGCATAATCTCCAGTGTCAGTCAAATGACCATGTAGGTAATATTGAGCATTGAGAAACATGACATATTTCACCCTCAATGTACGGAATTTGTGAACCTATTTGACCATATAATGTTTAATCAGTTTATGCAGGAAAAGTTTTCAATTACATTTTTTTTTCTTTTTTTAAATGATAATTGTGATATAATATCAGAGTTAGTAATATGTGGTTCCAAGAGTAGTTGTCAAGTTTTTTTTTTTTTATCAGTCTATCGATTTTTATAACTTTATTTCTGATTCTTAGGCTGCTCACTTGATGTACTTGGTTTGCCGAACCAGACTACTGCATGCTGAGGATCCAGTGCTTGTATGTTCACAAAGCTATAATCTCTGGCCTAATCTATTTTCAGATGACTGATATATTGGCCTTTTGTTGATATCTTCCATGCTCTGTATGAATAAGAAATTTGAGCTATGAGATGCAAGAGGTTTGGATTGTGCTCAAAGACAAGTGGAATTTTTCTGTCCCTGTCATCCTTGTCTAATTGCTGCAACTGGATCCTTCTGCTTAACAACAGAACCAATCTCATTTGCCGCATGGCTGTGGTTGTACCTGCCAAGTGAGGTAATCTCTCATGACGAGTTCCCTCACAATAGCAGCTCAAACTGGTGGTGACTCTCTAATTGTCCTGGGTCTCAGGCTGCCCCTGTACCCTCACCTTGCATCCCCTCCCCTCCATTTTCCCACCTAACTCATTGCAAAAAGACAACTGCAGTTTTTAAAAGACAATTTTTAGGGGCAAAATGATTGTCCTGGATTCCAACTTCATCACAAAAAAAAAGTTAAAAATCATGTAAAAATTACACTTGCTACTGTTAATTTAAATATTTCACGGAATAGCAGGAAAAGCACCTTACATGTCTTTTTCATGGAGAATATTTGTATTTCCGCCACTGAACATATATAATCACACATCGTCATCCACTGGTTGTCCCGATTTTAACTGCAGAATGATCTGAAATGCAAGTAATGTCTTGTTAAGAAAGAGAGGCAAAAATGAACCTCAAGATGGCGGAGATGGCACTTTGTGCATTATGTAAAATTTTATCTTAGTATCAATAAAATACTTAAAACAGGCTGCATTAATGTACTTCGGCACGTTCTCTATGGCTCCACCTATAGGAAGAAGCATGAAGATGCCACTCTCCCATTTGCAGTAGCATAAAGGGGAATCATTTTACGTTGTTACAAACAAAACTCATTGTGACACAACTATAGCATGAATGTTCACAAGTACAACATTTTAACAGTATTTTATTTCCATTTGGTGTCTTTGCTAATTGACTATCAATTTAGTTAAATTTAAATACACAATAATGCTCACAGTAGTGAAAGACTGTTATGGTCTCTAATTATCCTGTTCAATGCAGCATTTATTGTCATATACAGCTACACATATGTTCTGTTTTTCATTGCAAAAGGCCTGTCAAGGTGTGTTAAATAAATAATAAATTTGCAGCGTGTGCACAGATCAAGGTGTCTAATTTCCTAATGAAATATGGGAAGGGTTTGGACTGATTAATAGCCCTCCATGTATTGGCTGATGCAATATGATCTTACAATAGTTCACAGAAGGGATGAGGAAAACTAAGAAAATGCAATAATTGCATATGGAAATGAAACAATATATTTCCTAGTCGGTCTTGTGAAAATGGAGTCTAATAATATGATCCAGGTAAATCCCTTCACATATGCATTAAACTTTTTAAATCTAGGGGTGAAAATTCATCCATTTAAAAATGCATAATTACTTTTGAATAGGCAAAAACAATGACATATTTGAGTGACATACCTCTTTCAGATGAGCTATCTCTTTGCTCTCAGAATTTTTCTGAGCCGTATTGGTTATCGCTTTAACTCGTGTCGCATAGCTAGAATACAAATGAGAATGGGGGTAATCAGAACACAAAGTACGTGTATTAAAACAAAAATGGAGCAAAGCAAGTAAGATTGATAAAGTCCTTTTAAGGTGTTGTTTTGGGTGCCTTGGGCATTGCTGTAATTTGCCCTGCTTTGGAACAGATTTTTTCCCTGTGCCCCCAAATGGTATCTCTTGGAACTTGTTCACTTGTCACAATCCCTGCCAAGATAATGTCTTAAGACTGTGCATTCATGGGCGATCACAGTATGCAATCAAGAGCTTTACATACCATGGGTAACTGCCCATCAGCAGTCTCAACAGCAATACACAGAGTAATGATAAGACGACAGGCTGCACACCTCACCTTAATGAGGTGAGAGTCTCCTCGGCGTTGCAGCTGGCGGGGGAGATGTTGACGAACATGAGCGTTTTGGCATTTCCCCCCAGAGAGTCCTGCATGAACTGGGTTAACTTGTTGTTCCGGTAAGGGACATAAACTTGCTCTGTAGACAGGGCGAATATGACATCACCCAGAGCACTCAGCGACTTATTGATGGAATTTGCCTCCTGCAAAAGATTCATATACGGCTGAAATTCATACACTAATGCAATACAAAGCATGGTTCACAATATCCTATATGCATTTAAAGAAAAAGTGTAGATGATCTTCGCGTTGGTGCAAAAATGATGTTATGTATGTCAAAGTGTGTCAGCTTAGCCATTTCAAAACCTCTCCTAAAGTCACCCCAGTATTTACACTCATCATTTGTATTTTTAGTACTCTTAATTTGTATCGTATGTTCTAATGTTAAATTGTGTTTAGTTTTCTAAGTAATATGCACTTACTGCTCAGATAAATAGCTTTAAACATTTTCTTTGGCTGGTTAAGACTTCTGCACAGTACTACTTGCATAGTAATTAAAACTGATACTGGTACTCTGTGCACTGGAAAAAATATCATTTAATTGTGTTTGAAATGTAGACATTTTGCAGTGATATTTGAAGCATTAAGAAGAAATTTGATATTTGAATGATTACTAGGCATTTTTCACTATTTCTTACAGTTTCGGTCAGTTATCTGTAATGAATTTTCTATTTATTTACACCTCAATATATTTCAACTTTAATGTGTAGAATGTCTTCCTAAACATAACAGTGTTGTTTAAACACTAGATGTAACAGTAATAATGATGAGTCCAGTGTTTGCTATGAATATCCTTAATGTTAAATTTACATTAATGCATATTCAGGCGCTATACCTGATAGCAAGTCAAGTTGTTTTTGCCTTATTTCTATTAGATTTCACATGACCTGGAGGACTGAAAGCCTGCTGACACACACCCAGGCGCCATGTTCGTCTGCATTCTGCTCTCACCTTAAGCTGCTCATCCTTGGCTCCCGTCTTTGCCACCCGTTCACTTCCTGCCAGGTCGACCAGACTCAGCTTCCCATAGCTTACACAGCCGTTGGTGTGGCTTCTGCTCTCCATGGTGATTCCAACGATTAGATGAGAGCGGGAACTCTCCATGTTCATTTCTGAGGAAAGAAAGCATCACGACTACAGGACACGGACTACAGGACACGGACTACAGGACACAGACTACAGGACACGGACTACAGGACACGGACTACAGGACCAGTTAAACCCAATTAAAGGTGAAAAAAAACATGCAAATACAGTATGCTTAAGTAATTCTACAACTGGTAATGCTGATGTTCAGAATATGGGTTACAACAATAGGATATGAAGGCTACGGAGGCCCACTGGCCAGGCTCAGAGCTCTTTCATCGTGCTGCACCATTAATCCAAAGCATGTTGCAGGGTCCTTTTGCAGTTTCCTGATGCACGTACTTGTGGCTGCAATGTGTCGGTTACAACAGCCCTGTTCAAACAGGGCCAGAAGCTCCTCAGCACTGGCTGCGTCCTTTGTCTCTGCCCCGTGAGCGATCACAAGTCCCCTCCTGTCCTTCTTAATTTCTATTCTTTTACCGAGTGCATCGACAGGACTGACGAAGAGATCCAGCAGGCGCTCGTTGTATAGTTCCAGCATACACATGGACACCTGAGGAGCGACACCACAAGTTCGAGGGGGTGTCAGTGCTCCCTACTTAGGACAGAGTGTACAAACATAGGGAAAGGATGTCGGAACTTAATGAAAGGAAATTACACGCGCAAAAAAAATGTACTTTCAGTTTCAAGCAGAATAATATTCCTTAAACTATACAGAGTCATCATTAGCAATTGTCTAATGTAGAACAGTTACAGTGTTAATGTTTTCATACGTTGTAGGTATAATTCAGTTTTTTAACATGCTTTATTTGTACAATGTAAGAAAATTCCCTTTGAACTTGGATATTCTTCAGACAATATATTTTCTTGCCTTGAAATCAAACTTGGAACTGTTTTCCTGTGTGATGTGAAATATTGTTCTAAACGTGCGTGGCATGATTCCTGGGTTCTTCAGATCTTTGTCGCCGACCATGGTGAAGGTCTTTCCTGAGCCTGTTTGTCCATATGCAAAGATGCAGACATTATACCCATCTATCGCAGACTGAATAAGCCTTAGGAAACAAAGGAATGTGCGTATATATTTTGATAATGAATTCAAGCAAAAACAGCTTAATGAATAAAAAATACAATTCAGAAATATTGTAATGGTAAATTGTAAAGATAACTCAGCTGAACTCTCAGAATCAGATGTGTTAATTTATAACAATGGAATTCAGCCACTTCCTAAGCTGCAGCTTTACCTCACAATAATTGTATCAATTCTGTACTTTAAGTGCATTTCTGCAGAAAAAAAATCTTTACATTTACACAGAGAAGTCCACGCTAAATGTTACAAAGCTTTTTTAAAGCAATTTGCACAGCTGTCACCGCGGAGACAGCTCTGCAGTCAAAGAAAGTGCAGCGTCTCAATGGGATATGAAGGCTATGGAGGCCCACCGGCCAGGCACAGAACTCGCCTAATCCAGCGGCTGGAATCTGGCCCAGCTAAGGAGGCGAACCTCACCTGCTTATGTCCTGGAAGACGTCGTCCTGTGAACTTGTGGGATTGAAAACTCTATCAAACTGGAACTCCTTCAAGCCCCGTGAAGTTTCCACTGTGACTGAGTAATCGTCCAGGCAGTCAACGACTGGGATACTTCCACAGCTTGTTTCAGCCTCGCTCATGGGCCTTATGCGACAAAACACTCTGATTTTCCCTGCATACATACCCACAATCATTGATCTTTTCCGTTCAAGAATTTCAGTTATATTTGTTAATATACAGACAAAACATGTGATGTCAAAAGCAATTTCATACCACCCATTACTGGATAAGTGGTGATGGATGATGGATATATGGCTGTTGAACTCCATCCATTCATTCATCCATACATCCATCCATATATACACACAGTACAAGGCAACAAGACCAGGGAATACCCTGAACGGGAAGCCAGGGCAGACCAGATTCACAGGGCATGTTGAAATTTCAGTCGTCAGAATTTTCATTGAACCTTGAATTCACACATTCATCAATGTGTCATTAAAATGTCTTACCTTTCATGTCTTCCACCATATTGAAATATTTTTTCCTCATTGTTCTTTCGGAGTTGTAATTTTCAGTTATCCGCTTAGTCTCTTCTCTGGCTTGTTTTAACTGTAAGTATAGATATACCACAATGTGCATAAATATTGCAATAGAAGGGAAAAAAGCAGCCAACAGGTGTAGATTTCAATAAAAAAAAAATCACACCAATTGCATTTGTTCTTCTCACCTCAGTTTGTAGCTGTAAGAGCTGCTGGCCCAAACTTTTTATTCTGAAATTGTTGTTCTCAAGAACCTAGTTTTATAGAAATTTTGTGAAAGGGAGAGCAACCTTGGAATTTAACCCATAATTGCTGTATGTGTCAGTGTCCATAAGTCAAAGCATTCAACTATTTTAGTGAGCAATAATATAATTTTCAGTATGTCTATTCCATGTTTTGCCAAGGTGCACATTTCACCTGCCTTAATTCTCAAATCATCATTTCAAATGTCGAATGATTGCTTGTGCTTACTTGACAATGTTCTTCATCCAGCCCACTGCAGTTGTGTTCAAGCTTCCAAGTACCATCTGATTATAGGGACAGAAAATATAAAATCATTCATCCAAGGATATGAAAGTATTATTTGTTTGGGAAAGAGGAAATGTGACATCACAGGTGGAGGGATACAAAACGCCATTGGAAGTCAGAGTCACTTGGAATAAAAGGACTATTTCATTTTAGGGAAAGTAACCATCAAATATTTATATATACAGCTCTGGAAAAAGTTAATTGACCATAGCAACTTTTTCAGTTTCTGGCTGTATGACAGTGTAAAATATATAATATAACCAGTCCTGCTTCTAGGAGCCTGTTATGAACTGTCCTAGCAGTACACTTCCGCCCTCCACCTGACTGGGTTTTGGTCATTCCTAGTGTCTCCTGCTTCACCTTGTTCTTGTGTGCTGTTGTCTTAGAAACTTTGAGCCTGGAGGCAGCCTGCCTCGCAGTGTAGCCTTCTGCCAGCAGAACCAGGATTAAACCAGGATTTAAAAATGCAGATTTTTAAAAAATATAGAGTGTTTGCTTAATTTTTTCCAGAGCTTTACAGTATATGCTGAGATTCCCTGTTTTTTCTTTTTTTGCATAAATGACTTTGTATCTATTTGATGTGCAAAACACCCAGTACAGGATATATAAACACCTGAGAATGAAGGAATTAAATCTTTCTTGATACATTCCAAGGCAACGTGTATGGCTTCAGTTTTCTGTAACGACGTACATCTTCTATGTTGTTCCTCAGTTAGTCTTTCCCTGAAATTACAAACACATGCACACAGTCACATGCTATTTTTTTTATTATATTTTACAATCAAATCAATAATCTGAAGAGAGTCTAATCACTCTGTCTTGTCTTCTCCCTGGTGTCTGTGATTTGTTGCAGTCATCTGCTCTTGGTCAGGCACCTCCTTGGCCTGCGCTAATTCCAGACCATTTTCTTCTGCCATATGGTCAACCAGAAGCTTTGCTTCAGCCACGTTCTGGTAAATATCATGGGCCTGTTTCAAAAGTAAGCAGAGCATTTCACTTTAACATTACCTACATTATATATTGTATTATATCCATCTTTCACCAAGATTATATTTTTAGTCTTCAGGGTGGTGTTCCAAAATGCCACACTAATGCCTAACCCTCTGCCTTCTTCTACTTCTTCTTCATCTACTTCATCTTCCTCTTCTTTTTATTACCATTATTTAGAATTTATGGGTTATAATATGGCTAATCCTGTTTGAGCGATACGGGTGTTTTAAAATCATATACCTCAAAAATTAAGAATAAATATTTAGGATATAGGCTTGACCTATTCAGCTGATCACTTCATTTCAACAGCCAACCAATTAATTCTGTATCTAAACTGCATACTCCTGCCATTAATAAATTAAGCACATTGGTTTGTATTTAAATAATTAACACATATTTTCAGAAATATACACATAAATACATTTAAATGTTTTAATATAACCTTGATCAATGTCTATTTCTAGAGGAAGGACACGTTTTTAGAATTCTGCTTAGCTAGATATCAGTTTCAATAAACTTAGTAAATTATCCATTGGAATTTGGAATTACTTTACAATTACTAATTTATGATATTGTTAAAGTGAAGGCAGAAATAAGAATGCTTTAATACCTCAAATTCTGTTCGCCGCAAAAGAAGCACATCTTAAATAGGGAAATTAAAGTACTGAAATACTTTTCGATTATCAGGGTCTCTACTGTAGTTCTCGCACAAGATTAAATAAAGCAGAATTAGATGTCATGATTGCACAGTAATTATAGAGTGGCACTTAATATTGCTACAAACTATTCCATGGTGTAATACAGCACAATTCCAGGGCATAGAGGAATTATGAATTACAGTGATCCCCGCTATATCAGTGTATATCATTGTACAGTTGAGGTGTACCATCACCTTTTGTATAATTGTTCTGCGTAAGGCAGTACATGGGATTCGTATTGCTGTAATAAGTGTCTGTTCCCTCTCCATCTCTCTTTCTCCTTGAAGCAGCTCAGTGATCTCCCTCTCTCGTTTGTACAGATTCTCCTTCAGGGTTTCCAGACGGGCTTGTGCTCCCTCTAGTGTTAACTCGCCGCTACCGCCACAACTTTGACTCTCTCCGCCATCTTCTGTCTCTGGCTGGAAAGGCAGAGTAAAGTAATGAGCTCAAACATTATCTTTAATGTTTCTCAGGTAATGCACACTTTCAATAAATGTATCAAGTATGCAAGAAATGTGAAAAACGGAAATTATAAGAAGCATATTGGTTTGTGGTACAAACATTAAGGAGATCTTTTTGTGCAGAATGTGATTGCTTACATACAGTATGTAAGTCATACTATGTAATGTGTACACTGCAGATCAATGGTCGTTAAGCTCAATGTGCACTTGCAGAGTCCCACCTCGCCTTCCACCCCCATCAGACCTGTAATAAATCGGTTCTCATCACGGAGGTCACGTTGGTCTCCTCATTGGCACATGTGGGCTTCAGCATATTCTGGATACTCCCTAGTTCCTCCCTGGCCATCTGAAGCTCCTGCAAAGCTAAATCAAGACAAAACAGCTTTATACAGTACGACACCCAGTGAAAGTCCTCACTTATGGACTATAAGTCTTATAGTAGCACCTGAGAGAGAAGTGAAATAGATTAAGAAGATTCTTGACAAAAAGTTGACAAACATTTCCGCCATCATCCTATTAATCTGATCTCTGTTTCACACGACTGTCTGGTACAGCAGGGAAAAGCATCAAATGGTTCAGTATTTTGGAACTATATTCCCCATCATGGATTTTTAATTTACGTGCAAAAGATCACAAGGATTGTGAATTTCAATTCCTTCAAACTCACTATGAAGTTGCACATTTGTTTTTGGTTAAAAAGTACTTGCGATAGTGAAGCAGATCTTACACGACAATATATATTCTAAACATAACTGGACATGATTTATCTAAAAAGTAAATATTTTCCTTCTCTTACTGTCCTAATGGTGGAAACACTATTTAGTACTCATAAAATCATAATGAGTGTATCCTTGGATACAGTGCTGAGATTCCATCCTGTATTAATGCACTAACACAGAAAACAGCAGATACAAACTTACTGGATGCCTGGTGCTTGTGGAGCAGGTCTAACCTTGTAGAAAAGAGCTCAAGCATTTCCAGCTAAAAAGAGCACATTCAGTGTTTTGCATTCAACACAGCAATTATGGACTTTTTATAAATTTTGAACACATTTATGAGATGTACAGATAAACTTCTCTGCCCTTCTGTTACAGTATATACAAGTAAATTTCTGTACTACTGTGACTTAATTAGTAAATTTCCAAATTTCTGTGCCATTGTACATTTTGTCAATATTTCTGCTGCTAGAAAATAATACACAAAGAGGTGACATTACATTTTCAACACATATTTATGTTCTTAGTTTGGAATATATCAAATCTCACACATTATAGTGCACTCAATATGTGCATCTTCATGTGTGTTGTGTTGAAGCAAACATGGAGTTTTAAAAGAAAAGCAATAATAACCTTTTCTCTTTCCCATTTGGCAGCATCTGCCTGGTTCTTCTGTTGAAGAGCTGTTTTCTCTTCCAGATGTTTTTGGTTGAGGTTTTTTAGGGTCTGGGCCATAGAACAGAAGAAAAGACCATTACAGTAATTCACTAAAGCCGCTTTTTCATTAATGAATTTTTGTAGAGCCAAATCAACTGCAGCCTCATACCTGTAAAATTGTGGGTTTGTCCTGCTTGTGCCTTTGTGGGTGTTACTTTACCCCCACCGTCCAAAGACATGTGATTAGGGACATTGTTTCTAAATTGCACAAAGTATGTGATTGTGCATGTTAATATCTGAGCCCTGCAGTGCCTGGACAGGCTCCACCCCCACTGCTACTATACTGTATATTGGGAACAATTATGGAAAATTGATACAAATTACAGTTTTTTTGTGTGCAAACCCCCCCCCCCCCCCCAAATCAGCC
>JAODJW010000040.1:11106618-11121062 GCA_026777045.1 Hyperopisus bebe | reverse complement strand
GCTCTGTCCATTGCCTTTATAATACATAAAAGCATGCATTCATCAATCCATGCATCTTTGAACTTCTTATCGAGCATAGGATTTTCAGTGTTCACTTTGTGCATTGGTACTCCTATGCCAATTTATTTGTTTAATGATGTCTTTGTACTGTTTTCTGTAAATTTATATAAATAAAATGACTTCTATTCCATATTTCATTTTGTGCATATCATTCAGTGAAGTGTCTCTACTAAATGTCTTGTAATTTTGTCCTTGATGTCTGACACTGAACAACAGCCATTCTGGCATGTTTGTATAGACTGTAAATAAAGTGTTCTGAGTACTGTATTAAAAACTTTCACATTAGTTACTTTGTTAACAGGTTAATGATGATGAGACTAACATTGCTGGCCCAACAGGATCTCCCAGATTCGCTTAGACACAGTAGAAAAATCGTTAAAAGACTGCAAGTGGCGCCTTAGGGCATCCTGGGGCTTGATAAGCCTTGCAGACATGTGCTATGCACTGAAAACCTACTAGCATTTAGCTGTTGAAAAAGAGAGAAATGCACTTTGGAAATGAACCCACAACATGTCTGTCTCTAGCACTCCATGCTGATATGTCAGTGTTTCCCAATCCAGTCCTCAGGGACCCCGTGGGGACTTCAGGGAGCTGAAAGGGAGCAAAAATGTTTACTGTCTGGGCAGGGAGCATGGAGGGAGCAAAAACATGGACTAGTTGTGGGTTCCCAGGGACCAGATTAGGAAACAATGCTCTAGGCCAGGGATCTTCAAATCTGGACCTCGAATCCAAATCCAGGCCTTGTTTTCAATGCTCCCAGGTAGTTGGTTTAATAATTTCTGATTCTGATTGGCCACAGGGGCTTCATACCAGCTCACAGGTAAAGGAAGGCTGGAAAATCAGCAGGGCTCAGACCTTGAGGGCCGTGATTTGAATAGCCCTGCTCTAGGCAATGGACTAAACTGCCTGTAATGTGGCTGAGCCATGCTCTGTGACAACCACAATGTCTACAGGGCTACTCGAGTTCAGCTGGAGAAGGATGCACTGCTCACAGGGCAAACAAACCCTGAAACTTAAAAGGTGAAACCGATCATAACTGAGTTTTAATGGATAGTGGACTTGATGTCTTACCCTATTCTCAGATTGTGAGGAAAGTCAGGTTTGATGCAATGTTTAATGCAATAATTTTGACAATATGATTTTCCTTTACATGTAACATTTTACTTCTATACCAGTGCAGTTTCAAAATACTATTGTGTTCTTTTTAAACATCCCATTGCCTAAGAAAGGTGAGTTGTACAACTGGTGTAACTTATAAAGACTGAGGACATTTGAGGCTTGCAATTTTACTAAAAACCCTCTGGCTAGAGGAGTATTTTGCGGTTTGGTATTGTTTAAAATAACATCAATGGAGTTTTTTAAACAAAACATTTTATTACCTTATGCGTTCAATTTCATATATTCTGCATAAGGAGGACACACAGACAGTATGTCAAAATGTCCTGCTGTATAGGCCTGTATTAGTGAGGAAATTTCATTTATGCAAGTGATACAATCAGTTTTTCACTGCATTGTTCTGTCACTATTCACTTTTTCTGAAAGCTGTGATAAGAGACGCCATACTGTCCTTTCCTAACCGGTTTCACAGCATGCATCACCGACACATTGTAAATGCACAACCGGATATTCTACCAGCATGTATCACACAAAAGTCAGGTACTGTAATAGCACTTAATGCTTTTAAACTGCATGTTTTCACTCCATCAGTTATCTAGGGCAGGGTCACATTTGGCCTGGATCTGATCCCAGCAGACACAGGGCACCAGGCAGGGACACCCTGGACACGACGCCAGTCCATTGCTGGGGGCTCACAGCACTAAGAGCAATCTGGGACCCCAATAATCCATCCATCTGTTTATAATGACCAGGGTCACAGGGTGCCTGCAGCCTATTGCAGGTAAGACAGATGACAGGGCAGATTCAACCTGGATGGGATGACAGTCCCTTACACACACACACACACACACACACACACACACACACACAGGTTTGTAATTATATCTTAGTGGGGACTCTCCATTCACTTCTATGGGGAAAACTCTAAGCCCAACATGACGGCCTTAATACTTTTGCCATTTTGACTTTCTTGATTGCATATTCACAGATCTTTGTGGGGACCTGAAAAATGGTCCCCACAACGTCAAAAAAAAAACTGGTTTTTATGACATTGTGGAGGACATTTGGTCCCCACAATGTAATACAAACCTAATCCACACATACACAATCACAAACAATTTAGTCATCAAACAGTATGTCTTAAAAGTAAAAGTGGAAACAGGCACACAGCAGTAGTGACAATCAAACCCTGGACCTGAGAAGTGTGAGGCAACACTGTGCCACCAAACCCCCCCTCCCCAAACAACAACCACCATGCTAATAAACACTGGATGGCATATGCCTCAGTGGGTAACACATCTGCAGAATTGGGGGTGAATCCTGCCTCCACTGTGTGCATTTGCATGTTCTCTCTGCACCCTGTCACTTTCCTCCAAGCTCTTGCAGAGTCCAATGCTGGCTATGGATTCCATCCAGGGCGTATCCCTACCTTGTACCCAAAACTGCCTTGGATAGACTCCCATTACCCAGGATTGGAAAAGCAAATGAAAGATGGATGTGATAACCTGGTTGTAAATAAAGCTAAACACAAAGATATTTCTATTCTGCCTGTGAATCTTGGGAAAACAAATCCTACTTCCAGCTTTAAAGCACACCATTTGGTTCTGTTTTTCCAACTCAAAACCGTGTTTGGTTTGGCAGTTTTTTTTTTTTCCTGCTCTGAGTAACTGGAAAGTTTTCCGTGGTAGCTGTGTGATGGCCAGCGTGGGGGCGGCGGATGGGGCTGTGGTGGGTGGGGGCAGCGCCGTTACTAGGTGTGGTTCCCTTACTATATAAATACAGGAAGAAAATACACTTATGTACGTCACTCTTTTTGACAATCCCTGCAACTGAACTGGTAAGACGATCGCTCTTTTTACCTGTTTCACAAGCAGCAGAAAGAGTTTGGCGCAGTCGATACTTCACGGTGAGTCCAGGAAACGCAGCAGCCACTCTGTAGTTATATAACTCAACTTACGCGATTCGTTCCTTCATTTTCACCATACAAAGTGAAATTATTTCCCAAGAATCCGAGACAGCAGAGCTTCGTTGCTTGTTTGACTTTTCTGTAGATGCCGTGAGTTCAATGGAATACGACTGAGATTCTTTTAGCAGTTTTAAGGTGTTTTTACTGAAACTGAAGTTGCCTTGCATGGGAGGAAATTAGGCGTGGTCGACGCGTCAGGACATTGTGATTTTATTATACAGCGTCTGCAAATGTTATTGTCAGTAATAACAATCGAATAATTGCATCAGCGACAAACAGTTACCTTCAGGACAGTCCTGTCTCTCTATTAAACAAATTTAATATTGTTACAATATTTTATTACCGACATTGGTTATTAAAAATGTGACGTTTTTGAACTACATAAAATAACTGATAGTGATGTGCTGAAAACAATCGTGTGCTAGGCCTAGACTTTTTAATTGTTAAAATAAATCTCTTGCATCCTCGATTAGAAATAATTATTGTACTTAGAATTATTGTGATATAGTTATGACATCTGCATATACTTTTTACAGACTCAGCACTGAAAATGGCCTTCTTCAGCGAATTTCTCAAACAGACCGTTTATCTGGGGCAGGATGATGCAGTAAGTATTGAGCACTGGTTGCAGTGTGAATTTTAAAAAAAAGTGTTTCCTCTGTATGGAAAAATTTAGTTGTCCGTGCATTTGTTCGGAGCGTAAACCTGATGATTCAGTGAAGCTGGAATGTGAACCACTCCCAGACAGCCCCTGTATCTTGGAGGCAAAAATTACTTTAACAGTGTTGGGATTCCTCATTAAAAAAATATAAACCTTTTTGCTTTGGGTGGATGGAGTTTTACTACCTGTAATTGTCAGTCAGTTTTCATGTGACACCTCTTGTTTCAGGCCTCGTCTTTTCAAGGCACAGTGGTTCCCTGTGTACAGTTCAGCCCAAGCAGTGATGTTGCCATTCTGGACAAGGCGATCAAGGCCAAAGGTAAAGGGGACAGCACTCTGAACGTTAAGATCTTATCACCACCTGTCAGAACTTTCCAAAATGATGCTCATGCACAGAGTATAGCATATTTTGTATGAAAATTAATACTAATAAGCATTGCAGCATCAAATCACCTTCACATATTAAACTTCACTGAAGCTATGCATCCATTTTGTGATCATTTGGGGGGGGGGGGGGGCAGGGGGGATTGCCTGGTTTTGATTTTTGGGGGGGTTACAATCTCCCTCCCTCCCCCACCCCCATAATACATGCCCATGCTGCTGTGATTGTCATCCTACACAAATATTTACCAAAGGCCAACAAAGTGAAACTGTCAAGAATGTGGCATAGCTTTATATTTCAATGGGGAAGGACAAAACGGCATGGTATTGGTTCAAGATTGCAGAGACGGACTTTTGTCCATCCATTTGAATCATCCATGGTTGTAGGGATTAATGTCCTCATTCTTCTGGTTCCAGGAAATTAAGCTCTCTGACTTTTGTGTAAGTGCTCACCAACGAATAATGCATCCATCTTCCACCCACTTACCAAGTACAGAGCAGGACAGACTTCACACACACACAATCACATGGAATGGGAGATTTTGAGACACCAAATTTCATAACTGCATGTGTCTGGACTGTGGGTGGAAACCCAGAGAGGACCTGCGCAACACAGGCAGAACACACTGGCACTGGGCTAGAGCTCACAGCCCTGAAGGTGTGGCATGGCACTGATACCCACAGAGACACTGTGCCACCCTTCAAAGGAAGAATAACCGTTAATACAGCAGATATTTTTAGGTCAGATAGAATCACAAGTGACAGTGGAAGACATAAAAGCGCATTTATCTGAGATCCTTCAGCATTCATCTGAGACCCTTCAGCATTTATCTGAGACCCTGCCCAGATGGGCTTCAGCAGCTGGATCTTCACTGTTTTTGCTATGAAATTTCTATCCAATGAGGATATTTCAAATGCCTGAATACAGTGATAATTTGAGTTCCTCAAATGTGTATGAACGCACGCTGTTTATTCCCATACCTGTAAATAATCCTGAAATCCATGCCAGGTGTGGATGAGACCACCATCATCGATGTTTTGGTAAAAAGGAGCAACGCTCAGCGCCAGCAGATCAAGGCGGCCTACCAGCAGGCCTGCGGCAAGGTGAGACCCATCAGCCTTTTTACTGGGTCTGTACTCAATGTTCAGTGTGTAGTTTCAGGCCCAAGGAACTTTAAATATTGCTGCCTGCTGTTGACTCTCAGAGAGCTCAGAAGCATAATTATCGAAAGCAAGAATAAATGCCAGTTCTTGCAGTGAAATTAATGACTAAAGATGCCAAAATCCCGGCAGAATTCTGTGGAATTACCTAATGATGGGAAATATTTGGTTACACCTTATATCAAAAGGGCATGTGGCACAGAAACATACAACAAATTAGATCATTAAAAGCAGCAGGACTGGATTTTTTGTGCAGCCACTTGGAGAAACTTGTGCATTTTAATACCTCATACACATCTGAAACACTGGGATCTATTAGGCAATGTCTTCTGTTATTTCCTATTGCCATTCTTAAAATGTGTAAATAGGGCCTTATCTCTAGTGTATGTAAGTACTGCATGAAATGAAGCTTTGCCCTGGCCATTGAAGTGTGAAGTGCAGATCCATGTCTGATGTCGTCTGCATGCGCAGCCTCTGGATGCTGCTCTGAAGTCAGCCCTCAGTGGGAACCTGGAGGATGTCGTGCTGGCCCTGCTAATGACCCCAGCACAGTTTGATGCCCAGCAGCTTAAACTGGCCACTAAGGTACTTTGACATTACCTTCACTGGAATTTATAGCAAAAGTGACAAGATTAGTTTCTTCACTGAATCACAGTGTTGCACAGTGATATTTCACAACCTGACTGCGGAACTATGGCTTGATGATATTCAGCTGGGAACTAAAAATTCTTTACTGTAGCCAGCAGCCTCTTTTTATGGATTTGGCTTCCCTTGTGGCTGAAATTGCCCTGAGCATTATTTAGAAAGTCTACGGTAAATGTCTTTTGTTTTGTGTACCAATGGTTTACTTTAAGCAGCTCAGGGACACTGGGGATGTATATTAAACGATAAGAGGCTTTGGTGACATCATCGCCCTTCACTTCCAGGGTCTTGGCACAGATGAGGACGCCTTGATTGAAATTCTTGCCTCCAGGACCAACAAGGAAATCAAGGAGATAAAGCAGGTGTACAAGGAAGGTGTGTGTTAAATGTGTGTGTATAATTTCATTGCCAGGGTGATTGTTACAAAAAGATTAGGGCATACTCACTGAGATGCATCACGGTGCTTTATAATGCATATATGTGCTATTTGCCATTTGCCACTTTGGACAAAAGTTTCTGCAAACAAAAAAACAAATATAATTCCCTAAAATTTAGTTTAACTTTTCCATTTGACCAGATGATGTCTTTAAGCCAAAAGCATTGCTACACAGCTAATGAATGTGGCTGATTCTGTTGGAGAAGATATCTTTCTAAAAAGTTACTGGTTTGTGTTCCCACAGTTTACAAGAAGGAACTGGAGGATGACATCAAGTCCGACACAAGTGGTGACTTCAGAACAGCCCTGCTTGCTCTATGCAAGGTTGTACTCCCTGTGTTTGTGAGTTTTATTTTGAATTCCTTGCCTTCTATTTAGAGTTTCACCTCTTCCTTTCTGTAATTTTAGGCTACCCGGAGCGAAGGTCCAACAGTGAACGAGGATCTTGCTGATACAGATGCAAGAGTAAGAAGCTGACGATTGTTTCGCTTCCTCTTTTAACATTCTTTTTATCGCCATGCTTCCTCTATTGCTGCACATGTTCATTGGACGCCTCAGTTCTCTGAAAAACCCTGACTGAAGATGTCATTCTGTAGGCCATGTATGAAGCAGGTGAGAAGAGGAAAGGAACTGACTGCTCCGTCTTCATTGACATCCTTACCAACAGGAGTGCCCCGCAACTGCGCAAAAGTGAGAGTTCTGCAAGCTTTTTTCCCTTTATACCCTAATGGAAGCATTTTTAAGTCAACCTGTGTGTCTTAATAGTGTAAAGGATGCAGGCTAATTTACTCTGAGTAGCATACAGAACATGATCACATGGTTATTATTTGTAGTATCTTTTTAAACTGATGTTCACGGCTCTGAAGAAAACTGAATAACCGTTTTCCTCACACTAGATGATCACATCGCATCCTGAGTATGTGCCAAATTGCTGGGGTTTTTTTTTCTGTAGCACCTATAAAAATTCCTCCTCTCTGCAGCGTTTGAAAGGTACTCAAAATACAGCAAATCAGACGTGGCCAAAGCTATCGACCTGGAATTGAAAGGTGACATCGAGGCTTGCCTGATAGCCATCGGTAAGCAGAACCCACATCAGTGCCAATGTCAGCATTTTCAGATGACCTCTGAACGGCTCTACAGATGTACACAGCTCTCTGTACAGTCAAATGTCTTTCAGTCAATTTTATCTAGCTTCTTTTATCCTGCTCATCCTACTATGGTCTCATTCTTGTAAACCATGCAAATTTTTATTGTTTTATGCTTAGCGTATTTCTTCAACAAAATAAGCAGGACCCCATTCTGTGTATTATATAAGTAAAAATGTCTTATATAGTCTCAATTATAATGTATCTAAGAGAAAAACCAAGATCTTTCATTTTTTTGTTTCCTGTATATAGTGAAATGCATTGGGAACAAGCCTGCATTCTTTGCTGATAAACTCAACCTGTCATTCAAGGTAAAGTATAGTGATGTTTTCTGTGGTTCCCATAGCAGTTTTATTACCCCATTCAGCTCGGAAGTATGATCACATGAAACATACTTTTCAGAAATGTACATACCTCGCTTAGGAGGTTCAGGATGTTGCTGTGCGGTTTTGAAGCCGCCTTTCATTTTAGAAGTGCCTTAACACCTTAATACATCTGCATATGTGGTCCCATATGTATATTGGCACCAGTGAGGTCACCACATTGTTGCACTGAATTCCGTTAAGCATGATATGCATTAATTTCCTGCAGCTCCTATGTTCCATGTAATTCACTGCAGTGCATCATTCACAGAGGATGTTCTTCGGCGGTCTTGACCATATCATGATTGTTTCTGGTGTACCGTATTCAGGGATCTGGCACAAAGGCTAAACTCCTGACTAGGATCATGGTCAGTCGCTCCGAGGTGGACCTGAAAAAAATCAAGGAAGAGTACAAAAATAAATATGGAAAGACCCTCTACCAGGACATTTTGGTAAGATATTCCTTGAATTATTAGACAATGTCTTTATTAACACTTGGATTACTTAAACACATCCATTTGAGAAGGAAGCAAATATTAACTTTTGGATGTAGAAACATAGTGCAGACTTATGTTCTTATACATATTTTTTTGTCTATAGGATGACACCCAGGGTGATTATGAGAAGATCCTGTTGGCTCTTTGTGGATCTAACAACTGATTTACTTTTGAGTGGGTTTCTTAATCCTGGTCTTGGTGACTTTGTTCATTTTAAGCTGAATGTCCATTTTAATGTTCAGTGCACAAATTATTCAATTATGGGAGCATAGGCACACTTCAGGAAAATGAAAGAACTCTTGACTTTTCTATTAAAAAAAAAACAATGATTAAACACTGCAGGCAGGTATTCTTTTGAAACTTCTGCAGTTACTGGCATAACTATCTATAGTTCTAGAGTCTATTTAGGGGGGCTACCTGTGTTTTTTACCTCAGCCCTCTGAAAGATACTTTCTCTAAAACCATTTAGCGATTTGTCCTGGATTTTCATATACATTTCATACCTCCGGCTCAGCAAATTTATCATGGGGACACCCCCCCCCCCCTTGGCAACTTTAATCATGAGGGGGTGACGCCCCATATTTGTTCAGGGAGCTGAACCTCCCCAGTAGTGAAGTCCTAGATTAACCCCTGGTTACAGGTACTGTTCAACCAGCAAACTTGGCATGACCAATTTATGTGAGTGAGCCTTCGATTAAATTTAAGCATTTGAACTGTACCTTTCATTCAGCATGCTCAAGTTGAACAGAAACATTATGAACAAATCACAACTGAGAAAACCTGATCAGATTAAGGCTATTTGTCTTACTTTTCCTATACTATGTGTACGCACAACACCATTATGTATTAGCCAGGATTGATTAATAACTGGGATTCCTGTATGCAAATAAACACAGCTTTAATAGCAATGATGTCTTCCTTTGATATAAAATGCTATATTTTATGCACTGACCTAATGAAATACTGCAACATGAAACACAATTAATAATGTAATAATGCTCTATAGAACAGGTTGGAAAAAAGCCAAGGAACCAAAATAATTGTGGGTTTGTGAGTAAAACAGGACATCGATTCACTCGCTATATATATGCTGATACCTAATAATTAAGTGCCATCAAGTTGATTTCTCCAAAATGTCTTGTCTGATAAGTGAATAATGATCAGTAAGTTATGTATTAATGAACTCATTAAAGATGGCTAACATTTCCCATCTATTAGATAACATAAGTTCTACAATTAGAAATAATGCATTTTCGTACCTGGATAATCTGTCACTTCAATCTTCTAAAAAATCTAGTTCCTACTTGGAGATTTTTGCTTGTTTTTTGGACTAGTGTGCAGACCACTAATCAATTAATCACCAATCACACCACTCACAGAACATGCATATACCTGCATCGGTTTCTACATTAAAGAATGCCCTTTGAGCTCTATAAACTGACCTGCCAAATTATAAGTGCTAATATTAAAAATTGAGAAATGAAAGACAAATCAATATAATCTTCATTTCACCAGTCTTCCATTGGGTCAAGGATGAATGCATGGATGTAAATAGCATTACATTATTATTATATATTTTTATTGTCATTAATATTTTGGAATATTTTGCAATTTTTATAGCTGCAATGTTGAATCTAATAAATAAGAGATTTCATCAGAGGTCGTCAGGTTGAAAACTACACATCCCCCCTTTCTTGTCAAGGCCACAATTGTGTCAATAGTGAAATTCAAACATTCAAGCAACAGTTCAGAAGTCAAAAGATAGTGAGTTACAAATGATTAATTACATTATAAACACGCAGTTCACAAAAAATAATATGTATACTAAATATGCTATAAAAATAGTATACAGTACTGTGCAAAAGTCTTAGGTAGTCCAAAGAAATATTTAAAGCTGTTTATCTGGGTAGCAAGTGTACTTTGGCTTAGAACAAAATCACAATTTAACATTAGAACATATGCAAATTAACACAATAAAAACCTAGTAATGATTTCTTCTGTTTTCTAAAAAGTTACTGATATCTAGTTGGATGGCTAGATGAACACCGCTTCAGTTCCCAAACTTCTCCTCAGGGGCACCTCAGCTGTTCCACGATTTTGTTAAATTTCACCAACAGCTCAATTAAATAAATTGGTTTAAAAAGTCAGTGACAGATTGACTAGCTGTATGAGGTGTGCTAGTGGTAAAGTCAAAAAATACATGGCTGCACTGGACGGTCGCTGCAAATACTAGGGTGATTTTGGCAGAGGTTCTAAAATGGCTAAACTGACACCCTTTGACAGGCATAATATCATAGTTTTACACCAACACAAGGATAATCTAAACATCATTTTCTTTGCCTGCCTAAGACTTTTGCACAGTACTGTATAACCTTAATTCAGTCATAGTATTTGGTTTATCTGCATGGGTAATTTATACGCCGCTATTTTGGTGGCTAGCCCAGGAACGGGTTCCTAGATTGAGGTTGCCCATATAAGCAGCCTGCTGGTACTGTCACCCATAACAGCACACAGTTGCAGCTTTGCTTTCTAATTTGCTTTTATTTCTAATTGCAGTTATTGAACTCATCAGCTGGGTGAATACTTTGAGCACTACAACACAGCTATAAAACAGAAACATCTAGCATTGATTTTCAAGCTTTCATACTCCTACTGTGATACAAGAATTATCTGACATTAAATTGCCCAACATGCTTTAAGTGATTTATCAACTGACAGAAATATTATACTCCAGACATATTACTTATACAACAATGACAAATCAGGCAAACAAGCAGCTTTATCCAAAAGTTTTACAGAGCACTATATACAATGTATTGGCAAAAGAACCTCAATGTGACTCTCCCTTTATTAAAATATGCACATTTGAGGTACTTTTCAAGTTCTTGTTAGAAAGCAAATGCTGCAATGTTTAAAACATGAAATATGCATGCAAAATAATACAAAATAAAATATACAAAATAAAAACAAATCTGAACCAACAGGAACAGTAAACTATCCAATGTGTATGGTAAATTAATGTATTTGTAATGTAGCTAATGTTTTTAATAGCAGAAAAAAGTCTTCAATTAGATGTTCTACTGTTCATGTAAAAGTTTCCATTTAAATTTATTATATTGATTCACTTTGGGTTGCAATTTGAACTGTGCGGGGGATTGGCATGTTTGCGGTGAGTCAATTGCTTAACTTACAAAGAGCACAAATATATCAGTGGCTGCATAACCTTTGTGCTCAGGATTGATTCAGTGCATAAATGGCAGTTGTCAATAAGATTGGCTGCATATAACTCATCAAATATTGACAACAGATTAAACACTGATGAGTATATAAACTCCGACCATAGAGAACAAATTACCCACCATACAGTACAGCTGACTGGTGGGTTCCCATTTATTAAGATCATATGTATTTGAGATCTATACTGTACATTCGTTTTGATCTTTTCACCAATAATAAATAATCTGGACAATAAGTGTTCATTATCTTGTGTTTTTATACAGGTACTGAGATGAGGCTGCTCTTAGGCTTCTGCATTGCTTTGGTGGTGCTTCACTTTCCTGTCCAGGGTGATCACCATGGAGACCATGGCGCTGGTGAGAAGGGCCAGGGCGGGCATTCACACGAAAAAGGGCACCAGCATGAACATGGACACCATCATGAGGGACATCTCAATGGAAGCCTGAGGATATACCGGCAGAATGGCGGTTTTGCTTTCGAGCTGTACAAGCACATGACCGCTCAGCCTGACCTGCAGTCCGAGAACGTGTTCTTCTCGCCCCTGAGCTTGTCGCTGGCCCTGGCTGCACTATCTGTGGGGGCCCAAGGGGAGACACACCGGCAGCTTTTTGAAGGCTTGGGTTTCAATGAGACGGATTTCACGCCAGAGGAGGTGAATGACGCCTTCCATGACATCCTGATGAATCTGAACCAAAAGAAAGCTACAGATCTCTCTGTGGGCAGTGCCGTCTTCCTGGACGACAACTTCAAGCCTCGGCCCGAGTTCCTAGAGGCTCTGAAGCGTTTTTACCACTCCGAAGGATTTACAACTGATTTTACCAAGAGCACCGAGGCCAGACAGGCTGTTAATAATTACGTAAAAGAAAAAACACATGGCAAAATAACCGAATTGGTAGACAGTGTGGAACCCAGTACTCTGATGATTCTGATTAGTTACGTATATTTCAAAGGTAAGTGGTTAAAGTGACTATCCTATATTGACTGTGCTGCTGTATATATTGTGTTGTGTCTGTGCATGCTGAAATTTCCATCCATCCATCCATCCAGACAACTGCTTATCCTAGGTTGTGGGGGATGCTGAAATATGTTCAAATCATATTATTTTGTATTCGTTTTTTGTCATCTCAGTCTGTTGAGGCCCAAAATGTTTGTGATGGTAATCTAAATTCTGTTTGATTGTTTTGACAGGAAAATGGGACATTCCCTTTGATCCTGCTAATACAGAGGACAGTGTTTTTCATGTAAATGAAACGCATGACGTTCCTGTGAAAATGATGACTGAGTCAAACAGCTTTTATATTTACCACGATGAAGATCATTCCACAAGCGTCCTGCAACTGCTTTACAATGAATCCATGTCAATGATGCTAATTCTCCCTGAAAAGGGCTTGGAGGCCTTAGAGAAGGTATTCGACGCGAAACTTGTGTCAAAATGGCGTCGATCATTGAGAAAGATGTAAGTGTTATTAAATATTTATAGTCTATGTACGCTGTAGCATACGTAAATATTCCTAAATGTTTAAATAATGAAAAATAATCTTCATTTCTGTAGGCCATATAAAGTGTCGATTCCAAAATTTTCTATCAAGACATCATACTCACTGAAAGAAGTCATTGCTGATATGGGAATCACAGACATATTTAGCCAAACTGCAAACTTTAAAGGAATCTCAGATGATCAACTATCAGTTTCAAAGGTAAGAGTAAATTGGAAAGCCGGAACGTTTTTAAGGTACTTCAAAATAAAATTTTCTAATTCAGTCCAAATATTCATGCACTTGGAAAAATTGTTTTATGCTAGCTAATCTGCTCTCACATGACGTTTTCTCTCACTTGTAACATTTGTTTGTTACCAGAGGTGGATAGCTCAGGTCCATAAAGTAAAAATCCAGACCAAGATTTTGTTTCACACCTCACTCACAGGTAAAGGAAGGCTGGAAAATCAGCAGTGCTCGGCCTTTGAGGACCGTGATTTTAATAGCTCTGGTATAAAGAGTCGGGTTGGTTGAAACAAAATCTTTTTCTGGATTTTAAGTTTCTGGACCTGAACTATCCACCTCTGTTTGTTACTTAATTATTAATGGTCAATGCCTAACCTGAATGTGAAACTCAATTCAGGTTCTTCAGAAGGCCACTTTAGATGTCGACGAGGAAGGATCCACAGCAACTGCAGCAACATCCGTACATCTTATACGAACCTCAGGACTTGTTCCACCAGATACCCTGAGGTTTGATCGTCCTTTTGTTGTTATAATAGCAAACCGTGATACAAGGAGTATATTATTCATGGGAAAAATTGTAAATCCCACAAAATAAGAAGATGTGTTTTTTTCTGGGCAGTCCTTTTACATCTTATTCCTTCTTTGCATAAGTTGATTATATGATTTTTACTACATTCTTTGTCAGCAGTTGTATTAGATTTGTCCATCAAAGCCCTTGTCAAACCATTAAATAAATCTTTTCAAATAAAATAAAATGTGATTGGTGATTTGTTCTTATGCTGAAGTCTCTACGGATGACAGATTTTACACTGTGCATTTTTCCATTATTACAATGGAACCCCAAGATAAATAAGGCACAGTCACCAATATATTAGCCTATGCTAGGTTTTGGATATTGTTTCGCGTGTCACCATGTGATTTCATACAGGCAAGTACATTACCTTTTAATCACCAACAAATAAAACATGACTATGATCTTTCAAATGTTTAATAATTTTTGATGCATTACTTGACTCTGAAAACATATTACATACATCAGCATGTATCTGGAAGTCAAAG
>JAODJW010000040.1:11063826-11082768 GCA_026777045.1 Hyperopisus bebe | reverse complement strand
ATGTACTTAAATTCTGTTACTTCTCATTTTCTTTTAACAAATACTTTTGGAGGAATGAAAATGATATCACAAAGGAGAATAGGGCGAAAACTACTTTATATTACTTCACTGTCCTACAAAATACATAATATTAGTGAATGTAAACCAAGCCCTTTAAAACCTAAAAATGAAATGAAACACAAACGGAAAGAAGAGTTGAACTACTACGGGTGGTGCAACATAATCCATACATCCAACAAAAAAGAGGGAATTGACCTTGCATGCCACTGACTTGGAATGTTATGTGTTGGTTGAATTTTTAGGGCAGCTTTTTCATAACACCCTACTTGCGATATCAGGCATCGCGTACATCAATTTTAAGTTCAAGTATTGTTTTATTTCAATTAAATATCTTCTTAACATTTGACCTTTTCACTTTTTCTCAATTATTTTTTGTTTGTCTTTCTCTTACAAACCATGAAGCATTGGTCAGCAAATACTATGTTAGCATGAGTAGACTCATAAATTAAATATGCTGGTTGATCTTTTGTATGAATTGGGGGGGGAAATGTTTAACCATGGCAGATGTGTTTTTTCCTGCAGTTCATTCCTCTTGAGGAGGTTTGTTGACTGTCTACCAAGTTCTCATTAGTGCCTAGGGTTCACCAGTGACACATCCGCTGAGTAACTGAGCACATAATGTGACTAGTGTTTGTACCCCAAAGCAATGCCTCACTCAACTTTTTTCTTGCCATGATCGCAGCTTTTATATCTTTTAATTAATTTTCATAAACAACATATCTGCAATGAGTTAACAAGTTAATTAGATGAAGAAAGCAAGGAATATTTCCTGATTATATACAGGAATATTTGATATATTTCCTGATTATAACCTGATTTGTTTGTTAATCGTGAGGACGGATAATGACAACTTTGATTTTATTGTTGCTGCTAGGGGGTGGTGCAGTAGTTCGTGCTCCTGCCTCATACCTCTAGGACCTGGGTTTGAGTCTCTGGCAGCGTTCTATGTGTGGAGTTTGCTTGTTCTCCCCATGTCGTTGTGGGGTTTCTTCTGGGTACTCTGTTTTCCCCTCGCAGTCCGTAAAAAAATATTGAGGTTGATTGGAGTTGCCAAATTGCCTGTAGGTGTGTGAGTGTGCCCTGTGATGGGTTGGTGCCCCATCCTGGGTTGTTCCGTGCCTTGTGCCCATGGCTCTGGACCACCCCCCCATGAACAAGGTAAGTGGTTTCAGAAGATGGATGGATGGATGTTGATGATAGTGACACTTTAGACATGCGGAGCCATTGTGAGTTGTCTTCTGGCTGATAGTGAGTACCAAAGAGGTATAGTTTGATGCAAAGTGTGAGGAAAAGCAAGTCCACTCAGGCCTAAATGGGTTTCCATTGGGCTGCTTGGGTCTGTCTAGCTGTGGCAAAATGCCACCCCAGGTCTGCATATTCTTTGATACTGTGGATATCATCAGGTTCATGTGAGATGCTGAAGGTAAATACCCAGCATGCACCTGGCTAAAGTGCACATTATAAATCTGTGTGTCCTACGAGATATTTGCTGTCTTGTTTTTGATGGCATTCAGTCTTCAGCATCGTATTTGTTTTCCGAGGTCAAGAGGGAATCATCACTCACTTCTTGTACCCGTACCAGTGATATATGGATGTGCTCAAAAGTTTATTTATTTAAATCCCAGAAGCTTTAAAACTGATTAGACATTAGGCTCAAAGGATGTGGGTATGTTGCTTGACGGGGAAGAGGTCACTGCATGCTAGGGAAACACAGATAGGGAAGTGCAAGCATATCTTCTGCGCTCATTGAGCCGCTCTGATACAATAACACAGTAATTTATGTCCATGCATGTATACACATTATTATCCCATATATAAAAAAGAAGCTTGTTGTTCTTTGCAATCCTATTAGATGAATAATTCAGTTATGAATGTGTGGCGATAATGTATTCGAAGCATCTGCCATCTCCATATTACTAATGCAAATGAGAACAAACAAAAAATGAACGACGCTTTCATACAGGAAATGACAAATGCATAGCGTTAGCACTGCTAGCTTTTGAGTCTCTCATGTCCATGCTTCTGTAGGAGCCTTATCCCTCGCTTTAAAGAGGTGCTCATTCCACATTTTCCCATGGAGGTCATTGCATCGACTCATCCATGCTCACGTATATAACCATAAAGCGGTGCCACCTTCCCAAGCACGATCAACCACGTCAATCCTTCGACTCTTGTCATATCGCAGAGCTAAACCCAGGTGAGACATATTTACATATGGCTACATTCATTTTTATAAACAAAAACAATATAGAGTGTCAGTAATTATCTCTACTGCCATGTAACGTACAAAGCACAAATGGAGAATTTTTCATTTTATGAACCTATGACTGGATCACTATTAAACTGACTGTTTAAATAAGTAAACACAACACAGTCCAATCCTGTCACACACTGGACAAAAGCTGGACTATACAAATCACAGCAAGGAATCCTGCGGGGAACTGAAGAAACCAGAAAGTTTTCCTTGCTGTGGAATAGGCTATGCTAATGCTACCAGGGGTTACAAAGGCTACAGCCTAACCAGGTAAAAAACCTACACCCATCTATTTAGGTTCAAACATAATTAGGTTCTCATCTGTTGTGGTTTATGGTGTTGAAAAGCAGCCAGTATGTTTTTTGGTAAATTGCATCTGGTTATACTAATAATGTTCTTCAGAGTCAAAAGATGAACACGGGCTGACCAAAAGAACTGTCATTTAATGACATTTCTCAAAGAAATGTGTGGATCGAAAAAGCATTTCTGCTGAACTTTCTGATGTGCTTGCGGGTAAAACGTCCAGATACCAGATTTTCTCATCCTGTTTTCACCTATAAATTCACAAATTTATTAAAGGGGTTTGTAAGATAACTTTACGTGATGCATAGTGATGCTATTTGTATTAAATGAAGTAATAAAATACAACATACAGAATTGTAACAGATTAAAACCTGAAACCTTTTAATGACAATTTCAGTCTCGTAATGTTTTAAAGACATACATATAATACCTTTATTCTGTGTTACTAGTTTTTAAGGTGCAAAACTAAAAAAGAAAAATCACAAATAATTTAAAATAAGAGATCATCATTCAGAGACCAGTCTAGTCTCTTTCAAATGAAACAATAACAATTTAATAAATACAGATGAATAGAACTTTCATCATGTCAGTTTTTACATTATAGAAATGATTTTTTGCGACAATTAAACAGTATCACAGATGTTTAGCATGCCTATCAGTTTTAGGAATGACAAAATAAAATGACTGAAGCTTTATATTAGTCTTATGTAAAATGTTCTGCTTGCATGTGCCTGTTGATTGTGACAGGTTTTCTTATTTAATGGGCACTTCTTCAGTTTTTTTTAATATTACACACCAATAACAGTCTTGTGCTAAAAACAAAGCTGTTTTATTCTGTTCTGCTTGATGTACAATTGGGTCCTGGGTGGCTGTTTTTGCCCAATCTGTCCAAGCATAGGCACAATTATACTTAGACTTTTTTCTTAAGACTTCCTCCCTAACAACTCTTCCTGCTTCCAGCCTGAGGTACCTCATCCAAATAGTACAAGTATTGTTTACATAGATGAAAACCGCGAGGATCCTCAGAGAAAAGGAACAAGGCCTCTGTTGACTGCTCCGCTACCTGGCTGCAGGGAGCCAAGGCTTGTGATTTACACAATGGCCTTTCAATGCTGAATGCTGGACGCTGGTTTCAGACCAGTCTGCTTGTCATTGTCTCTGTTGATATGCAGCCAAACTGCTAATCTGAGATCAGATAGGCCTCCCCACAGACCAGGGGCGGTTCTGCTGTTCATTGAGACTGAAGGTGGGAAATTGGATTTGGGGAAATCAATGGCGCGACAGGTGACCGCGCTCACAGCGGCCTGACACCGCCAAAGAGAAAGGAAAGTGATGACGGAGGGGAATCTGAGCAGGAAGGATTACCTTACAAACTTGCTGCAATCTTAGTAAGTGCTGTTGTGCAATCGTGGATGCACTAACCCCAGGGTTTTTATTCCCAGTATTACAACAGCAGTGTTTAAACTTCTGCCTTTGACATGCCTTGTGTGATGTAATATGATGACTTACCTCCTTCCACATGCAAAATTCCTAGATCAAATCAATAAAGCTGAGATAAGGAAAGAAGGCAAAGCCTTTTGCAGATGTCCCTCCTGTGTGTATGTACATTTAGGATGTAATTCATACATATGTATTGGCGATTTTTTTTCACATAATGTATTATACATGCCGAAAGACAATGCGCAAAGAAAGTCTGGGGTCACTTGCTTAATTCAGTAAAAACATTTACTTTTTGTTAACAAAATCTTTATTTTTCTGTTTGCAAAAAGTACATACCACATTAAAAACAATCAGTAATTTTGAGAACAACGTTCATTTCAAGTACTAATTAACTGAAACCCAAATGATAGTTCTAAAAGAGCTGTTCTGAATAAAAAGGTTCATTAACAAGCAGCCTTATTAGGTCCTTTTTAATTAATAACACATTTGCAATAACAAGAAAATGCCAAACATTTCTGTAGTATCCCTTTGGGAGCTGGTGACTACAACTGCAATTCATAGCAAAATGGCAAGAACAGAACTGAATGAGTCAGTCAATAAAAAAGAGTCATAAAAAGAAATTGTGCAAAAGATATGTGCAGATATGTTAAACACTGCATTGTGAGCAATATATATATATATATATATATGTGTGTGTGTGTGTGTGTAAGTCCGTTTCACAGTAACTTGTCTTGTTACAAAGGCAACAATGAGGACCGTTGCTCAGAGTGTAGCAGGCAAAAGGTGTTTCTTTTTTGCTTCCCTCCTTAAAAGGAAAATGGGTTTGCAAATTGTATTACAGATAGCGCTTACAGCTTGGGCAGGTACAAATTATGTACTTAGGAATTTAAATGGAGCAGATTGAGGCAGAGCTATGGAGTTAGGGTCTGACTGGAAACTTCCACGGGCATTACATATTGACTCCTTAAAAAAATCCACCCTTTCTTTTTCCTTCACTTTTCTTTTGAAAATATGCATGGGTGGTGCAGTCAACACAATTTATGTCAGTCACTGAATTGCCGCTGCCGGAAATCTTAACGGTGAACTATTTTAATGCAGTCTGATACAGTGAGTGAGAGACACTCGTACCAGAGACAGTAGACTTTGCACACACCTCAGTCACATTGAGCTCTCCAGCTCCCATTTTGTGGTGCCCTTTCCTGGGATACAAACACAGTTGGCGGCACAGGTCTCCCTGCTCAGACACACCTAATAAACCTGGTAATTTTCTGAGTAAGATGTGTTTGAGCAGGGAAATCTACAAACTATGTTAGATTCTGCACCCCCGCCCCCCTCCGGCCTGGAACTGTGGAAACCCTGTTGTAGACCTTGGAGAGATAACCTGGATCTTCTGCCAGTCATTTCCTTCTCTGATGATTATTGATCAAACTACAGTATCCAGATTCAAAAGTATTTGCAAAAATCAACATAACATATTGTGCCAAAAGTAAATGCATCCAAATGATTGTCTCTAAACAGATGTGCTATGTCTACCTTAACTAAGTAGGTATAGCCTGTCTAGCAGAGCTGTAC
Source organism: Hyperopisus bebe (assembly GCA_026777045.1). Taxonomy (NCBI): domain Eukaryota; kingdom Metazoa; phylum Chordata; class Actinopteri; order Osteoglossiformes; family Mormyridae; genus Hyperopisus; species Hyperopisus bebe. Next base: position 11,077,139 of record JAODJW010000040.1, on the reverse strand, counting down.
AATGTGTTATACAAATGCTAAATTTTTCCTGAAAGGATGGGGTCTATGTAATATGTAAGGCTATTTACAGCCAATGATTATAATATAGGAGGTCCAAGGCAATGTTTCTGTGGTCATCAGCCATGACCCTACAGGCTCACCCAGTTATTAAGACCAAGCAGAGCCCTTGATGAATTACACAAATTGTGAAGCTTCATTAAAAGCCAGCTGGGTGGTTTGGGAGAGGAGCGCTGCAGGAGAATTGCTAGAAGCCAGAGTCCTTCTCTCTATGTGTCGGCCTTAGAGTTACCCATGTTTCCTTGTGTCTTGTCCCCACTTTGTTTTGTTTAGCAGAACATAAACGCCCTGCACCTTCTTCCTGCCCCAAGTCAGCATGTTTCAGAATAACCACAGTACTTATTTATTCAAATGTCATGTGACTTCGAGATACAGTACCAGTCAAAGGTCTTTTGCACACAATGAGATTTTCTACATTTGCATGCTACTCATGTAACATTTACTAAATATATACTTAATATTCTTTGCTAACAAATACATTTACAGTTTGTTCAGCATTTGAGTGCCTTTACTAGCAAGAAAATGTCATATCTTTGATTCAAAGTAACCTCTAGCAGTTATAACAGCAGAGAAAAATTGAGTCATTCTTTCTACAAGGGAAATGAAATACTGCTGTTTCATGGAAGGAAGCAGTTAACTAGTGCATTTAAAGTTAAAGGACAGCCTAGAATTTGACTATGCACTCACAACACAATCAGTTAATGGGATATCAAACATGCACTATTACATAGTACTCTTTCCATGTTATATAGGAAACTTGTTTTTATTTGACTTATATTTTCATTTATACTTCTCCACTCAACTTTCCAATGCCTAACAAGAATTAAAAATCTGCAGTTCATGGAATAAATGGCAAAGTGGTAAAAACCTGTGGTGTACAAACACCTTTGACTGGTAGTGCACCTATTGGACAATCCTCCAAAATCTTGGTGATGTACAATTATCGACAAGGTAGTCAAGAATCATTTGGGGAGGAGATCCCTATATTTTTGCTCTCATGCTTGAATGCAGAAAAGGGAATAAGTTGTCTCTTGGATGTCAATGTTGTGATAGATTAGACATATTGTCACGCCCAGCTTGTACGATCCTTGCGTTTGCCACGCCCCCCTCGTTACCTCTTGTGAATCCCCGATTGTAATCATCTGTTGCTTGTTGAATTCAGCCTGTCTTCCGTATTTAGTCTTCGTCCAAGTCGGTAACCCCAGATCTGTCATTGTATTGTTAATGTGATGGTAAAGTTCGTTGCAGTTTGGTTGTCGTTCTTCTCGTGTGCTACCTGTTCGTCAGAATAAACCCCGTTTTGCCTGCAATTACGGCTGGTCTTGCCTGGTTAACCACTCGCCGGATCACCAAACGTAACACATATCAAATAAACATTAATAATGAGCATAATTTCTCATTATAATCAGTGTTGCTGCATGCTACTAAATAAACTCTTTTGGACAGTGTACTTGCAGTGATGGAAGGACTGTTTAATTAATGTAATTATATAGTTTGAAGACCAGCTTGGAAAAGTGAACCATTGTATGTGGTCAGATGGACATTTATGGGTGTCATATTTACAAATCTCATAAAGTGTGTGTGTAGGCCTATACTATATATTGTATGCATTTTGCCATTTAATAATGTGTCAATAATATATTTGTTTTTCTATGAAACAATGATTTTCTCCTCTAACAACAGCATGATATCTTCACCATCATGTTTTTAATGTATTCCATTTGGCTAACAATTTTGTGTTCTCAGTGTTTTCAGCTACAGTTGCATTATGCATGGGCAAGTCTTACTTATGGATTTATTGTTTTAAAGAACCCTTTAAAGAACCAAAATTTTATCACTGCCAATTGGCCACAATAGTTCCGCTATATGCTATAAATACTGAACATGTTGGAAAATAAAAAAAGACTAATGAAATAAAAAATGAAAGATGTTGTTGCAGAGGACCAGAGTGAAAAAATAATTAACAACTTCATCCAGTTTGTGGGCATAAGTCTGATCTTAATTATTAATTAAAATCTGAAGGAAAATACTAAAATTTACAGTAAAATATTAAAATTTATTGAAAGCATTATTTTATTAAGGTTAGCAGTGTGCCAAATGTTCTCAATTTATGACTCATTAGCTATAATATTTGTGGTTTAAAGTAAAGCGCTCTTTGGATGCCTTTATTTCTTATCCCAAAGAGTCATATCCTGTCCGCAGGGCCAATCTAGCATAAAATGCTGTTGTAGCAATCTTATCTGTAAATATGAAAAAAAGCTGCCTGGTTCGAATAAACATCCACTCCTGCAGCCCAACTTTATTCCCAAATCAGCCTTTTCAGCTGATAAGATCTTCTGTGATTTGATCTTGGGAGCCTTTACATCAGTGTACATAATCATTTTAATAGGATTCACTTGTTTCCATTGTGCCGTTGTTTATACATTAACTGGAATGACTGTCATTTACTTTCAGCTGACGTCACCGGGCTGCATGTTCATCTCTGGTAGAATAGGCTATTTTCTAGCAGGACCTTCTATGATTATGGTTGGTTACTATTGAATTTTTTTTTTTCTTCCAAAGGATGTCCTAGAAGGCTAAGCATACAAATATTTGAACAGTAGGTTAATTACTTGGTCTCTTTTAGATTCTTTTCCATAAAAAGACAAAGGGTTTGGCCATTCCTAAACATAAATTGAAGATGTTCACCCTAACATTAGGTCAATGTGTATTGTTTGTGGAAAACAAAGGGATAAATGTGATGTCATGTCTAGACTAAATGCAAATGAATGTGGAGGATATCTTGAAAGCAGGCATGTATTCCATGGGCTGGGGGGGGGCGGGGGAAGAAATAAATCTCCACAAAATAAAAATTAATCTGAATCAGCTCTAATCCGCAATTATTCATCTGATTACCCATGGCTGTCGCTAACTGCGGGAGGCTGGGCGTCCATCTGCGAACGATGGAGTTCGGCTTGATATAACCCCATCACTGGGCCCGGAGCTGAGTAATGTAGCACACAGCTGTCATGGATATGTCTGTAAGCACCCCCACCCTGCCCTGCCACGCTTCAGGGCACCTCGGGAGTAGAAAGCATACATTAGTGCCAGTTTACTGTAACATGCCGAAAAACTTTCACGCAGGCAAAGTTAAAACAAATATTATGCAAGGAGTCATGGTCATAGCCAACATGCACCCAATTATTCCATTTGTACAATTAAGATAAATAGCGGCAAAATCAGGTGCAGAAAACATGGACATCTCAGCCTCTGTATTATACTGTAATAAAATGCAATTAAATAGCAGACAATGTTAAATCTGTGATTGCAATAATAAAATGTCTTTTTCATTCATTCTGATATGTGACCTTGTCAGCTGTTTATTGACTTAATAAAAGTCATAAGGGAAATGGCATATCAGAAAATTTCTCAGGGTTCACAAGTGAGTTTAGTAATATGGAGTTTGTGTTTGATATTTTGGAACCGTACAAGAAAATGTGAAGCTAATGTGAGGCTGATATGGAGGTGAGGGCAGAATTATTGACTTGAACGCAAAGTTTAGCATGAAATATTCTTGCATCCACCCAAAAGTAAAAACGCCCAACAGAAAAACTGTGCTGGAATCTTGGCCAAGTGTCCAAAAAATTTCCATAAATGTACGCTGTCCTGACTCAACCTTATCAGGCTTATATTTGAAAGAAAATAACCCTCTCTACAATTTGCCTCTCTACAATAATCCCAGAAATAGTTTCCTGTTCTCATGCTACTTGGGGAAGTTTCAGGCTGACCTCCCGCCAAATCTCGCGGAGATACAGTACATTCTCAAGGGCCCTATCATAATAAAAGTCTCTCTTCACAAACTGGTTAGAGAATTACGTGTCTAACTAGCCGGTTCATGTCCCATGAAATGTACATAATGAACTCAATGTGTTTATTGGCTTCCATTCCACAATTATTGATAACAATGATTCTACTTCAAAAAATTAAGTAAACTACTTTTTGATAGGTGATTATCATTAATAATGTTACTAATGACTTTAATAATAATGACTTTTCTTTGCCATTCTTTCCCTTTTGAATATCATTGGCATTCTAGATTCTGTAGGTCACTGGAGGTTTATTCCACTGACACATTTATTTTGGAATTTATACATACTTTGACATAATTACTTTGAAAATTGATGGTGATTTAAAAAAACAAACTTTTTCCAGATGTTAGAAATCTGGAATGGTCCCATGTTTTCCAACTGATCAAATATCGCCCCCAAAAGAAACAGCTTTGAGTACAGATAAAACAGAAACAATTTTAGAACATATGGCACGTTACTTTTTTGGGGTAGAAAAGATGCTTGTTTTTTGCCCTGAATGGTTGGTTATATTATAGGTACAGTTGCTTTATATTTGAAAAGCCAATGAGTCATTCAGTAGCTCTGTCCATTCATCATCCAATCACTGATCATTTTGGGGGTACAACATTTCTGGAACCACAAAAAAGGAACAGGAGGGAATTCAAACCCTGTGATTTAGTAGAAATGAAGCGACAGTTCTTCCTACTGAGCCACGGTGGAATCCGCGGAGCCAACTTTTAAATTAAACTTTGATGGTCAGGTTTGTGCTCTTTGTGTGTCTTCTTCCTAAATTAATGTATATTTCCTTGCCAAAATCTTTCTGTTATTGTGAATGCGTGACCGTACATACATTCCTTACTCTGTGACTGCATGCTGGTAACTCCAGCTCTATACCTTACATTACCCAAGATTTGCTCACAATTCAACATGATTCTAACTGGATGATTGAGTATGAATAGATAGATGGATGGTTGAATTACTCTTTCATTTAAGTTGAAAATGGAGTGTTAAAGAAAAGTATTTACATTCATAGGTGGGATCTGGAAATTTTATATAAAGTTTAGAAAAAATATGGATAGATTCACCAATTAAGATTACACCTGATACCTTTGTCCTTTCAAAATGCATATTTAGTTTTCCCTTTTCTTGCAAAGTTGCTTAGCTGATTATAGAAGTACTACAAATCGTACACGTCAGGCAATAAATGTGAGTACAAAGAACTGAGTTTCACTGATATCTTCAACTGCCACAACTTGAGCATCTATCATTATACACTGTGCTCTCAGAAAATGTTCAACAGGCTCATTTCTCAGAAGAGTAAAAATAATCTGAATGGGCCAAATTATGGTATACATCTGCTGTGCTAAAAGATACCGTTAACTGAAAGTCCAGTGACTACCTCCCAGGAGTAGAGATTCTGACTTCAGACTTTTACACTCTAGCTCTGTATTTCCTTAAGATTCACCTACCCAGTTATGCTGTTTTTAATATTACTGGGAACATATTTGCGGTTGTTTGTACAGCAAACTTGGAAACCGTATTGACATCATTGTTACTTTTTCTAGATTTGTTCAATATATATATTTAGTTCCATGTAAATACAGATATTTTAAAACCTATACAAAAAACATATTTCTACGTTTTCACCAGAGAGGAAGAGAAGCTGGGTAGATGAATCAGAGAGTGCTAGGGTGTGGCAGAGTCTGTCTGTCTGCCTTGCCTGTCACTCAGGTGTTGGCTTATATGAGGGCAATATGCGGATGGCAGGGAAGCCTATTCACTGTGCTTTCAGTGCATTACCGGTAGTGGGGTTAGGCCAAATTCGAGCGCTGGATTATCTTCAATTGAAACGTTTTAATAAGGCGGAGGAATGGAGGCAGGCAAAAGAAGAAGCAAAAACAGAGTATTCTTCACAGTGCACCCCCTCGCCACCTCCCCGCAGCTCCCCGTCCTCCTCATCATCGCACTCATACGGGAGACTGCTGTCATTGCTGCGGCCCATCCTCTCTCTGAAGCCCCTAACTGTTTGTGACAGCCAGCAGCTCATTAAGAGACAGTCATTTTGTTTCCATGTCCGTCAGCTCCCAGGGACCCATGTGGCATGAATGGTCCGAAACAATGCTTCCATTTGATAGGACATGGTCTCTCCTCTGTACTCGACGAGACAGTCAAGCCTCACTACATTCATTGACACAAAGACATAATTAGTCAAATGGGCAAATGGCACAAGAAATTGCTTCTTGTACATTTTGTGATGGTTGGAGGTTTCCATAGAAACCAAATTTCATTTTTTTGTTTGTGATTATGGCTAAAGTCGTGGAGCCTAGAGACGATGCCCCCAAGCTCACTTACCCAGAGACAGTTTAAATACTCACATCAGACTTGCATGTTTTTTAATACAATGAAATTATCAATGAAAATAAATTAATTCAAACACGCATTGGCACAGTTCAAAAGGACAGAACATTTTACTTAGCACGTTTCCAATTTAAACATTTAAAAACTCTCTGAAAGCAAAGTGCTGGTGGCAACCAGAATCTCATTTGGCCATATGCATTCTAAACACTAAAGGGACAATGATATTAAGTTAGGCATTCAGATCTAATCATAAAATAATGGATTATTATTGTGAAATTTCTTTTAAGGTCTTTATGTTCATTTGCAACTCATGGTACAAATTAAATGACTAATGTTCAATAAAAAATGTTAGTACCTTAACTAAATGAAGTACTTTAAATAGAGTAATTGGAAACATAGGATTGAAAGGATTGAATGTTTTTTTTTTTAACAAGGGCACAAGCTTAAAACTATCTATTTGGTGGTGTTTCATGGTGGAAGAATCTCAACACAGATCTTGAAGAAATGGGGTAGCTGTCAAGAAGAAACACTTTATAAGGAAAAGGTGCAGTTGAACTGAGTTTTATTAAACAAAATAACATGTTTATGTAAGCGGGCCAAAGACAAGAATGCAATAACGCCCCTGTGTGTCCTACAAAACACAGCAAAACATCTTATACCAAAACAGGTTGGTGCTTCTTGATTTGTATACTAATTATTTGTAGAACTAATTAAGCATGGCTTTTTACAATGGCGAGAACCTGGGGAGCTCTGGGAAATGAAGTACTAGGTGACTTGGCAGCCATTTTTTTTTCTTAGCTGCTTAGTTGCCTTGCCAAAGAATGTCAGTCAGCATCAGGGGGTAGCTGAGCTTAAAATTAGCTCTCACACATTATCTGATACTCATTTCTTTCTTCCAAAATACTTTCACTTACATAACCATCGATTCAGACATAAGACCACGAAGACTATAAAATTATGTTGACATATTTTGGGTAAAAAGAATTAGCAGAAAGAAGCATTGTTCAAACAAACACTAGCATATTTTTGGCACCCTAAGACAGTTCTGAATATACAGTATGTATAGAGCATTATGCCGAAATGTATGATCTACTTAGATTTAAAAGTTTTGGAGTTTCTGGACTGTAGGCTGGTCTGTCTCATTAATAATCAACTTCTGAAAAAAAGAAAAACTAATTATTAATGCAAGTAGATCGAAACAGATAAACTCAGAATATGTAGTGCATAGATGCATTGAGAAGATTACATTTATGTCTTCTGTGTAATACTTCTACACTTTCATCTATTTAAAAGTTATTAGCCAAAAAGAAAATAAAAAATCAACGAGCACATGATGGGGTTTTGAGGACATTAAGTAATATAGTTTGCATGTTTTCTGTCTAATTCATAACCCAGCTCCTATGTGAGTTCAGTTCCCCAAACACCGTGAAAGTGCAATGGTAGACCTGACAGAAAACAGACTTCCTCTCTGGCGGATACACTATAGCCAAAACAGCAGCATATAAACAGCTTGAGATTTTCAATTGAAAAAAATGTCCTATTTCAGTGTCTTTGAATTTTGACATATTTGGCACATTAAGTATTGGACATTAATAAATTAAATGTAATGAACTAACATGAAAGAGAAAGTCAATCAGTACAATGCAAGTAAAAAAAAGAAAAAAAAAACTTTTTAAAACTCCAATTAGCTATTACTTTTTATATTCACTAGAGGGTGTTTTTCTTTTTCATTTATTGAAATAAATATTGAATTATTGAAAAGAAAATAACAGTTACAAATAAATGAGAACTAAAAAATTTTGCCAATACATTTATAAACTTTAAAAGATGTATCTTTAAAAACATTTTATTGGTCATTTAATTTTACTCATCCACAGGGTATTTTTGTAGCATTGAAATAATCACAGCAGAGGGCCCCTTAGAACGCAATAAGTTACTCCTTAATTTAGCGGGAATATTTTACATGTATTAAAATAACGATGTGCATGACTTCCACTAAAGCAACATCAAGTGTATTATAGCCCAATGTCTGAGACGTGATACCCCAACTCCACGTTCCCCGACTGGACAAAATTCCATCAGAGGAGTTACTAACCTAATCCCGACCTCAGTGCCAGATGCACAGTCCCCCCTGCACCCTTGGACTCGCACGCAGGTTTTTCACTCACCAGTACTTACCAAGTATCAAATGATGTGAAAAATAAAATGATTTGATTTGACAATGAAACACATTTAGTCAAAAAAGAAAACAAGAAGATTTCTTATGTATAACAATCCTTAATGCCACTCAAATTTAGGTTTTAGTGTTGCATATGCAGAGTTTATTACTACAGTGATTCTCCTCTAGGTATTCTGAATTCCTCCAAATTTTGTTTCTATACGACCAAGTCAATTACTGAGTAGTGGTAGACTGTCCATTGGTGATTCTCCATGCTCCATGCTTCCTACTGTATATGTGAGTGGACTTGCAGTTATTTTATATTAAATATATGAATGTGTATATGTAAATGTATACATATAATTTGTTTGTTTGTATGCAGTGTGGACTTATGGACATAAGTATACACTGAGTCTGATCAAGGTATCTTAATATAGGTCTTCTCACTTTAGTGAATAATTATAGTACGTTCCAATGAAAGGTCAGGTCAGGTCAGTTTGAGGAGCTGCACCCCCCACATGACTAAACACCTCAGGATCCCGGTTGGCAACCCCCAGGGGGTCACGCGTTGCAGTCCCACCCTCTGGAAATGAATTTTGACATATTTGGCACATTAAGTATTGGACATTAATAAATGAAATGTAATGAACTAACATGAAAGAGAAAGTCAATCAGTACAATGCAAGTAAAAAAAAAAAAAAAAGAAAAAATAACTTTTTAAAACTCCAATTAGCTATTGCTTTTTATATTCACTAGAGGGTATTTTTCATGTATTGAAATAAATGAGAACTAAAAATTTTTGCCAATAATAATATTATTTGTGTGTGTGTGTATGTATATATACACACACAAACAAATAATATCATTTAATAAAATGTTAATTTCAGGGGCAGCATGATGGTGCAGTGGTTAGCACTGTTGCCTCCCATCTCTGGGACCTGGGTTTGAGTCTCCGCCTGGGTTCCATGTCTGTGGAGTTTGCATGTTCTCCCCATGTCATTGTGGGGTTTCCTTCAGGTACTCTGGTTTCCCCTTACCATCTAGAAATCTGCTGAGGTTAATTGACATTGCCACATTGTGTGTGAGTGTGCCCTGTGATGGGTTGGCACCCCATTCTGAGTTGCAGAGTCAAACCCATATGCTCCAGATCCTCCATGACCCTGGATTGGGTAACTGGTTACAGAAGATGGATGGATGGATGGATGGATGGATGTTCATTTTAAAAATAATAAATTCTGGCTTTTCTTCAGTTAGCTATGCAGTACCATGACGTTAATGACAATCGTGTTGTTGCTGTCAAAGTCGAAGTGAACTTCATTGTCAACTTTCCATATACAAGTATACAGAAAGACGAGATGGCGAAGTCCTAGTTTCTGTATTTCTGTCCTGTGGTTGCTCAAAATGTCTCCGGTACCTTTTATATTTGATAAGGACAAATGTTTTTTTTTACCTCAAGAACTTGTGTTGAAGGTCAAGAATACCAATACTGTGCTCCATCAGTCTTTGTCACTGTGGACCCACCGTGAAATGATTGGCTAGCACCACAGTAAAGAAGGGCTAGTCTCGGCCAATAAATAACAAGGAGGGAGGAGTGACTGACCTGAAACCAGAAGGGAACCAGCAGTACTGCAAATACTTCAATGGAAAGAAACAAACAAGAAAAAAAAGCAAAGAAACAAAGTAGCGCCCAAGGTCTTCTTTCTAATTAACTGTACTTGCATTTATTTATAAGCTCTAATGAGTATTTTTCAATAGTTTGTTTTTTCGTTATATGAATATTTCCTTTTCATTATCATGTTACATACATTAGAGTTGTTTTAAACTAACTGTCTTGTTGCCCTTTAGATACTGGTGTCTGTTTGGGAAAGATAACTGATTGCACAAGAATATTACATAATTTGAGGGATTGCTGCTAATTATTTGTGCAAAGTAAATATTACTGAAAGTAGAGACTGAATTTTTCCCCAAGTAGTATCAGGTGAATTTTATTAATCACCAGATAATGCCTTACTTGTTTAAAGTTAATTGGTTTATATATGCAGTGAACACAGAACTGGTCCCTGTGCTTTTTGAAAAGGTCCCTTGCCGAAACCATGAGGAGGTATTCTGGTTTGTGTCGAACATGTTCAAAGAATCAAAAATTATGCACTTTGGATACTGTTTTATCTTAATGGTGAGTATCTATATATATTAAAAAAACATCCATTCAATTTCTTGCAAACAGCACATAAGAATTATGCGGCATTGATTTTCAGACTATCAAGAGCAGTATATAAAATTTTATATTAAATCTCAGTCAAATTTGCCTTTTAAACTGATCATTGTCAGACTGAGCTCTGCAACTATTTCAATAATTCATGCATCCAAGATAAGTACCATTGTTATGTTATAGAAGGCTCCTCCGCTCAGCTGTTGTCGTTACCCACCTTTGAGTGTCTGCAGTTCTTCCCACTTGTCCATGGTTTCTGCAGCACCCTCCGTTTTCGAGTCATGGACGTGGAGTCTGGTGAACAGGTCACATTAAATTGCCTTGTGATGGACTTGCACCAAGCTCAGATCCCATGTTCCTCAGAATATCAGAATTTTAATGAACAGTCAGCCTTTCATACCTGATTCTTGCAGAATATGAATACAAACAGTGGAATATGAATACAACCCAAATGCATTATGTACATTCTTAATTACACTTTACATTGTATCATTTCATGAATACATATCAGGGATATTTCTAGCATACAGCAGTACACCATCCATTTATGTTATTTTGAGGCAGATTTCTTACAGAATAAACCTCTGATTAATATGGCGAAACTTCAGAGGAAATCTGATGCATGTACTGTCAACTGAGTGTTACAAAACAGAAAGGCATATTGCTGTGTTTATTTCCTGTTTTGTTTGCACCGTGACAACTACTGCTGTTCAGACTTTCATGCGGAGGATCTTCCCACTGCCTGAGATTTACTCTAGCCTGGTGTCGCTGCGATTATACAACCTCTCAGCCCTCAGGGAAACTAAAGGGGATTCTCTTTAGGATGGAGGAATACACAATCCCCTTTTCCCTTTCTCAAGAGGCCTTCGCAAAAAGAAATTGTACAACACTACAGTATTTCATTAGCGCAAAATCAAACCCCTGCCTTGGTCTGACAATGCTATCTGTTTTGTCTCATAAAATTGTTGTCCTGCATATAAAATAGACCATAATACCCATAAGCATTATTTAAGCTTCAATTTTGTAATTCTACATGATGTGGAAAATGTTTTTTTTTCTACGAGATAAATCATTTTTGGTTGATTCATTGCAATCTAGGTAAGGAAAAAAAAACATCTAAAGACAACTAAAACAATATTATGTAAAAAGAAAAATCTGTGCTTTCACTTGTTTTAAATCACATGTACTGTTCATATTAATAGCTAAATAACGAATACAATTGCATGTAGTGTATTTTAACAACATATTGTAAGCCTGTTCTTCGGGATCTTTCCTTATCCAACATTAAGACAGTATGGGTTCAATACTGGGTCATAGTACTTGCCGCAAGGAAGAGTAATAGCGAAACAAACTCATTCAAAAACACAGTGATGGTGAGATAGAGAGTGTAGCTTACAGGAAAAGCTGCATGAAATCACAGTAAGGTGTGTGTTCCTTACATGTTTTCTCTTCCTTGCAGTTCCTAATTAATGCATGGGATCGTCAATTATTTGCCTAAACTGTCGAACTGGAGTATGTGCATAATATGTGAAAGACGTAAGTTTTATATTTTATCATGGTGGATTAGAAATTTTCCCCTAGATTACGTTTGATGAGATGGGAAGATATCTGCTTGAGGTTTCTCATTATTTGAAAGCTACTTACTCAGCTTAGGGTCATAAGACGGCATTCTAGGCATTGAAGCGGTGAAGGTATGGTGACTCTGCCCCCTGGGCAAATCTGTTTCTCAACACACACCTAGCTGAAAAGAAAATGAGCAATGAATTGATTCACGCAATGTGTAGGTCATCAGGAAAAATGTGGGAAACCCAAAATTTGTGAACAAATATATCAATATATCATGTCAATATTTCCTCCTTGGAGAACTAACCATCACATGTATTTGGGAAGGTGCGCATTCGCATGCGTGTGCATATAGTCAAAGCAATTAGACAAGAAAATACGGTGAATGCACAGGGAGTATAAGGGATGCAAGCCAAACAAGTACCACCCTTTGTTTGAGACTCGGTTGTGCAGTAATTAATTTCTCGATGAGGGAAGGCATGATGATAACCATAATCTCGTCTTTTCCATTATTGCGTTGTTTGTAATTAGTGACTGAGCTTCCACAGCCTATGACGCTCATTGGCTTCTCCTCTTTGGCTCCAGATATGATCTAAATTGCGACCAACCCCCCGCCCCCCCCTTTGAATTCTAAGAAGATTTGTTGGGGGCTGCGAGGGGAGAAGGATCTTCATTTTGGATTACCACCCAATCTATTTCGGACAGAAGAGGTGCAGACGTAACCACTTCACGAGATACAAAAGAAAACTCCCCTACATGAGAGTGCGGGTCCCAAGCCCAAACCGGCAGAGGTCCACACAGCGCCATATGTTTGTGCCTGCACTCGGTTCCACAATGGTGATGTAATCACTTTTGACTGCTACATGCATGTGTGAGGGCGAGAAAAAGAGAGAGAGAGAGCGAGAGAAAGCAAAGGCTGCTGGGAGATGAGGGAAGTGCACTTTAACTGCAAGGGATGTCGGTTGGTCGGTGCTCGGCTGAAGATGATGGGTTCTGACAGGTGTTGTAGACACTTGTGGTAATGGATGTCTCTGCTGCAGTGCTGAGGAGGAGGTGAAAAGGATTTAATTCCCTCAGAAAGAAGGAAACATGGACCATTATTTAATTACTGTCTAATTTGACCCCCGTTCCTACCCCCCCC
>JAODJW010000040.1:11052258-11063726 GCA_026777045.1 Hyperopisus bebe | reverse complement strand
CTCCCCCCCCCCCCCCCCCCCCCCCAAGTATCCACATCCTCTGATGATCTTACAAGCCAGTCTCTTCCTTTGTTTATTAATGAACAATCAAGAGCTTTTAAAATCCATGGGGGCTTACCATACCACTCCCCACATACAGTCCTGTATTAAGGGGGGAAGCATTCATCAACTATGTCCTATTAAGGATGTCTGATTCCTCCACAAATTTGTTATTTAATATACGTTTATAGTCATAATGGAACATGTCACAATAGATACATCTTGTACCATCCCGGACTGGTGGGAGATCTCAATTACTGAAGAAAGTGCTGTTCATGGGCCTTTATCCTGCATTTTAGTTTTTCCTTGAAAAACCCTAAATATGCACTATGATTTTACCAGAATATAAAAATGAGCAGCTGCTACCATAGTGTTTTGGGACTTATGACCTGAAGTTTTCTAGTTAAATCTCCACGAGAGACCCTGCTTTTACACTCTCAAACAAGGTACAATGAAGTAAAATAATGGAGCATATACAGTAAAACGGATGGATGGGATGGGGGATACTGTAGACAGAAAAACAACTGATTACAACAAAAATAATAATTATTGTCATAGTCATTGTTTCCGCTACATGAAGTGGAATCATGTTTGGTCCCCCTCTCTCCCGTCCCCCACTCTCCCCCCAGGAGGGAAAGGCGTTTGGGCGGCATGTGTGTGGACACTGGCAGCGCCCAAAGCTAACGAGTAGCTCCTCGCCGATTCTCGCATACAGCCACAGTTGGGCCCACCCCCATACTCAGCCTTTTGCCGCTGGGCCTGGGTGACTCTTATCTGCACTGGAATACTGCTAAATGCTGGGGGCATCATCAGTGCGCAGCTTCATTCTAGTATCTCGGCACCGTCCTTAAATAGGGGCGCTTACGTTAATGCAGGACTCCTCATGTGATCATTGTTTTTAACTGGCTTCTACAAAAAAACCGGCTCAGTAATGAGTAGAGGTAAATAAGGGATGTAGATATTAGGTTTGACAAGCAATTGTTCCTGCTGCATAATCCATTAAGTAGCTGTTATAAGTGAAAGCAATTAAATGTACATTCATTCTTAATATTAATTTTAATTTAATTAGAACATTTTATGTCTATTGACCCTTTATGGGTAGGATCAGCTGAACAACATCCACACAATGAATTAAAGGTGTTCTCACATTTACAGGAGATAAAAAGTAACAGTTTTTCAGGAGCGAGATTTGAATAAAATGAAGAAAAGAAAATCTCTGCTTTGTTTCTGTATTTTCTTTAACATTTAATAATAATTATATTTGCAATCACAGTGTTTTGAAGTTAATCCTATAGTATATGTCAAAATTTTTCGGAAGACTTTTATTTTAATTACAAAAATTTAAATGAAAAAAATTAAAAATGTAATAATTATGAATGAGAATATAGTTGTGGTGCAGCTTATATTCTTAAAAAAACATACCTTGGATTCAAATTATGACTATATTAAGACACCATTTAATTTTTTTTTGTGCAATGTTTAAATTATAAAAATCACTGCTAATTAGTTGCCAGTTGCATTTTTGATAAGAGGTGCATTTCTGGAACCTCTGTCCTTGATTTAATTGGCTTTCAGTACAAAAAAAAAAAGGGAGAACAAATGAACAAAATAAGCAGATGAATACATGAATCCAAAAACAGTGAATGACGAAGGGAATATGGTAATGAGGAGCATGGGAATGTAACGGGTCACTGCGCAGGCTCGTCAGGGGAGGTGACGGGGGGGGGGAGCGCGCCGAACACAATGGGAAGCTGATGGCCTGAAATCCTGCTCAGTGACGGACAGACCCAAACACTGTACCTTAAATGACTGTCACATCGCACTACAGAGGCTTCTGCAGCCCCACCTGTGCACGGGACATCATCCCTTCACTCTTCTCTTCGTTAAAACAAGCACAAATAATTATTTTGGGAAAAGAGAAACACATACACATTATGGCTGAAATGAAGCATAGCAGTAGAAATTATATTTTCCCTTAAGGTGCTCTGGGACTTTGAATTAATTTTGATGTCCTTTAAAATAGTAAATGTTAATGCCTTCGGTTTAATAATTACAAATGTTAAACATGCCCGCAGTCAACGGTCATCAACAAACACCACAATTCTGACATTTCCTCAAGAAGATTCTTGACTGGATGTTTATTGAAGAATACACCCATTCGTAGAATCTTAAACCAAACCTTAATTTCAATATTTATACAATCTTAAAAACAACGCTTAAATTATGACTTCTTACACATTACACACAATGTTGACCTGTGGGGAAATTTGTTGAGTGTGCAAGAGAAACAGTAATTGGACACAACAAAAAAGTATAAAACAAGGTGCAATGGGACACACACCCCTGCTAGTTGTACGTCCATTATTAGTCATACATAGATTCTTTAGATGCCATAAAAATTTTACAATGTGCTAGAACAATAGGAGCACATTAATAGGCATTCTCTTTTCTTGTCTGCTGGAGCAATCAGATGGTAACTGAAATTCTAGAAGAACATCTTCTCAATCAGCATTTGTAATGCTTTTTTTTTTTTTTCTTAAGTCCAGCCTCCCTGAGAATTTGTCATCCATCAGTCTCCCTTGCATACTTCTTTAAATTCAGCCTCCTTTTCTTCATAGTCTGCATACGGATAATGTTACCGAATTGACCCTCCATTTTTTTTCGTATCAGTTTGACTACAATGAGAATCAAAAGGATGTGCTATCATCGGCAAGTATCACTTTCAAGAGGAGAACAAAAGCAACATTAGCAAAGAAGCACTCATTTAGCTAATATTGGGGGCCCTTTAAAAAAAAAAAAAACAGTGGATTTGTGTTTAGTCTTTGAGGAACAATTTCTTTGCAACAGTACAGTCACATTCAGTAATCAAAACTGGAGCACCTGGTACATTGCGGCAATGTCCGACATTGTCCCTCTTCCATTTTGTCCGCAGACCACTACTGCAGTACATTACCAGATACAGGTGTTATCACTGAGCTCACGCCTCGCAAAGCACTCCTCTCACCTTGTGTGTACCAAGCAGGCCAGATAGCTTCAATACACATTAATATCTACTTTATCAGAACAGAAACTATGAAGAAATCCCTATTACAGATAAGAACTAATTTAAATATTAGTATCATAAAGATACAATTAATATTACGACAAAATATCAAACAAAACAGTTCATATCGTTCAGTAGTGATTGTTATCCTTCTAAGCACACAAACAAATAAGTTAAAAAAGCATTTTTGCTATAAGGCTTGTTCATAGAACCAAATATGAACAAAAAAAAAATCTATTTCGATATTGGGCCTACAGTATAAAAGTTGATTTTTTTGGCTAACAGAAATAGAGCTAAAATGAAATTGTTAATTGTACATACAATTCATGTATATTCTTTTTATATATACTGTATTTCCACAGTATCGCTCCCAAGTAGCAGTGATTCATGATTAATGACACATTTTCATTTTCTTAAAATAGTAATAAATGGGCTTCTAGCAAAAAGAAATATATTTGATTAATCTGAACACCACATTCAATGATGATATATAATTAAAAAATCATTTTACTTCTGGAAAATTGTTAACCGTTGAATTGCTTTTGCTGCAATGCAAGGACAGCAGTAAAGAGTTCATTTCTGTTGCACAAAGAGGAGAGATTTGCTAGATTTTGTCTTTGGGCTAAGTTGGAAAAAAAAAAAAGATACAGGCTTTTAAGTGTGTCAAGACAGCAATACAAAAGGCCATGCAGACCGCCGGGAGCATCCTGCATGAGCGGGACGTGACCACTTTACCTGCTGAGGAACACATCTCCCTTCCACCCACCCATTTAACACTGCCGTTCACGTGATCTGTCAGACAACTCCCGCCCCAGGGCACACTCCATCCCACCAGGAGGAGGCGCCGAATCACTCATGTCTCATGTAGCCTTTTTAAGAGATCAAAATGTAATTTCTGACCAAATTGAATACTTGCAAATGTATTGCAGCGATTTATTTATTTTTGTTTGTACTTACAGAGATGGTCTGTAGTTGAAATCCTTTTTAACCTTCTGTTCAATTCAACAGACTTCATTGCAGATTCATTTTCCATTACATCATCTAGAGTATGTTAAATTTCTTGTCAATAAATTAGTTGTTTTATTAAATATAATATATTAAATAAATATGTTGCATATTTTTTTTTTTTTTTGGATTAGGAAACATTCTCTTTTAAAATACAGTGTCTTTGAGACAATAGGGTATAATTCATCACTGTTCATATCTATTTACAGATTTTTTTGCTCAGTTATTCTACATATTTCCTCTATATCAACATTTCGTTTCCTCGTGGTTCTGTACCTCTTTGACCCTTAGTTACACTGAAAAGTCTGTCAAAAGAAGTTGGGATTGTATGACTCCAAGCATCCATTATTGATGATGTCCTGATGAGATTAATCAAGCCTGAGAAAATGTGTTGTTTTTTCATGTTCAAACCAATAATTACATTGTAACATACTAATCATTGTGTTATGAATATTATAATCAAATGAAACTGTAAGCTCCATATTCATGACCCCTATGTTTTGCCATTTTATTTCAATTTTAATTTATGCATATCATGAAATCACGATGGAGATATTGCATTACTGTAAGATTACCATGATTTTGATATTCCACTGAATATGGGCCCTTATTATTATTATTATTATTGTTGTTGTTATTTTATACATTCAAAACTAGTTCCACACCACTTTCACAGAGCAAAAAAATTATTATTTACTCATTTCATTGTATTACATTGTGATAAAATTATTTACACAGCTCCACTAATCTAACTGAGATATAGAGACCAAGTTCCAGAATACAACATCATGCTCCCCATTCAGGGTAGATACCCATACTAAGCCATTATAAAATTTGGCAGTGAGGTTAAACGTTCAACCATTATTCTATTCTGGAGTGCTGAGCACACTAAATATAAAAAACAAGGTATGTTAAGGAACCCACCCACCCATCCATCTTTTATCCTGGTCAGTATTATATATGAAAAATTATAAATGGTATATAATTCAGTATAGTAAACTTGTTGAATATGAAGTCTTTAAACTGAGTAAATTGATAATATAAGCAAACACAAGGGATTGCATTCTCCTGATGAACTTGTACACGACTCTCAGGTATGCCAGCAGAGTATGGGTGCTTCACTCTACTTCATTAATGACCACAGCAGTCCGTGGAAAAACAAGATTGTGGAAATCCCTGCGGATGGAATTTTTTTTTTCTAGGATTATATTTTATGATTCTCCAAATTAGTCAGCACTTCAGCCATTTTTATACGCATCTTGTATGGATATAGCCTTGACAGTCTTCCCCTGTGTATCTAATGAAGTCTATAAACAGGGCAATGGCATGTGATCCACTTGTTTGCCTGTCTTAATTAAAGCTTATAAGATACAGCCTGGGAGCACAGATGAAGCTGTAAAGGGTCTCTGTTGCAGGCTTGGAAGGGCTCAATGGCTACTGGACTCCAAAGAAGGACACTTAATGTAGATAAGGAAGTGCCTACACAATCCCTGCAATTTAATTATGGATAGTGTGCTACAATTACCAGGCTGATCTTGTCTCCAAACCTGATATTCTTCAATCATTCAAAGGTTTCCCCTTCTACACTTACCCATTATGAGGGTACACTGTGCTGGAAATAGCATGTACTGCACGTGAATCTCTACTACATTTGTTAAGTTTGTCATTTTTAAAATTAGTTTCTGGTGCGCGTGAAACGTAGATAGTTGCTGTCAGAGGGAAGTGAACAGCAAAAGTACTTTAAAATTTATATCAATTTCTAAAATATTTGTACAACTTTGACTATAAATTTTATGGTTGTTTTTATGCAATCCCCCATAACTCAAACGTCATAAATTCCACATCGGTCAAATATGTTGATCTATTTTGATATGCAGTACAGTTATGACCTGTGCTGTTTTTAATCATCTGTTTATTAAGATATCCTCATATCACATTCCTCATTTATATATAATTTGGATTGTCTGAACTTCAGTCAAATGAAAATATATTCATATGTCTAATATGTAAAATGATAATGGTCATGACTTTGTCCCTAAAGGACTTGCCGGCAGACATTTAGACAAAGCAAATGGGGTTTTATTGAATTAAAACTGAAGAAACAGACTGGTCAACTGGACTGCGAGGGACCCAAATGAGAGGACTACAACAAGGAAGGACACAGGCTGACAAGAGAAGCAACATTAATGAAAGGCCTGGGGACCACAGGACTGGTAAGCACACATATACAAGAGTAATGAAGGAACAAACAAGAGGCAGCCAGGAATGATCAACACAAAAGTTAGTAACGTGAGGTAAGACAAACGAGTAACAGCCATGGCTTGTAAGGACCAGCCTAAGGAGAAGAAACGAGAGTCGAATGGGTATGACATGATGCCCCCCCCCCCAAAAGCATGCCCCCTGGGCATAAAAAGCAAACAGGGGAGGGGACTAAGGGGGCCAAACTATCTGCCAGACACCTGGGGCAGGGAAAAGATACAGCACTGGACAGGACAGGGCATGGCAGGACAAAAGGCATAATATGGGGCATGGAACAGGCATGGGTCGGACCATGGACCAACAGATCAACAGGAGAGACCAACGGATAAACCCACACAGACCCGACACAGGATATGACCAGGTATCAGGGATAAGCACTAGACATCAACGGGGACCTGGGAGCAGAAGAGACAAGGACACAGAACAGGCCATATCACAACTGGGTGGACAAGTACAGGGGCAACGGAGACAGAAGCAGGAACAGAAGAGAGAACCACTGGGAACACGAACTGGGCAAAAGCAGGACAAGGCACTGGGACTGAGGCATGACGAATATGACCGGGGGTGTCTGGGGAGTCTTCCGGACCCTGGGATGCTAGACGACCCTAGGATGAGGATCCTCCAGGACCCATTAACCAGCAAGGCTGGACCTGAGGGCCTTAGAGGGCCAGCATAGCCATACAGTGCTAAGGGGCCTTTGGGACAGTTAGGATGCGGAGGGCAATACACGACTGGAGCAGGAGGGCGCCGAGAGGCCTGCAGGACAGGAGGGCGCCGAGAGGCCTGCAGGACAGGAGGGCGCCGAGAGGCCTGCAGGACAGGAGGGCGCCGCAGTTTCTCTCCCCAAGGGCACAGCAGGAGAGGTGTCTGGGTGGACATTGCCAGGCAGACCAGGGTCTGAGCAGCTGGCCTAGAGATTGTGTCCCTATCTCCCCATCCTGGACACGGAAACTCCGCCTGCCCCTCCTCTAGCCCCAGCTTGCACCGTTAACCACACCAGCACTTGGGACTGAGTTGGTGTGAGTATTAGGCTGAGGCTAGGGCCCACAAATTGGAACTAAGGGCAAGGCCCAGAGTGTCTCACTCCAAGCACTCAGGCAGGGCATCACCTGGGTCAGCCCAACCCAGCTGGGCAGTAGCCAGGGAGTGAAGCATCAGCCTAAAGGCAGCCAGAGAGTTGGGCATCGGCCTGGAGACGGCCAGAGAGTCGGCTCTGGAGAAGAAATGCACAGCGGGACCACAGTGGATTCTCGAGAAACGGCATGCAGCAGGACTGTACTAGACTCTGGAGAAGTGGTGTGCAGTGGGACCACAGTGGGCTCTGGAGAAATGACACATGGCAAGACTGCAGCAGGCTCCGAAGAAACAGAGCGTGGCTAGACCGCAATGAGCTCTGGAGAAGCAGCAGACCCACCAGGTTCCGGCGGTGAAATAGTGGCAGGCTGAGCAGTATCACACGCAACTATTCCCCACACTTTCCCCTAGCAAGCTCTGGATCTTCTCTGCCTCCTCAGATCCATGTGTAGGGTTAGCATCATTAACAGCTCCCTCACAGACCGGAAGAGAGCTACAACCTTGGGGATCCTCCAAACAGTGGGATTACTCATCCACTGCTGATGGGCCTTCAGGAAGGAGATGAAGTCCTCCACTTGAAGGGGAGGTGATCCCGGCGGTGTGGACAACCCCTTCAGTCCCAGGATCCAAGGCACCCAGGGTATCCAGTCTGCCAGGTGCAGGGAGATATGGAAGCCGGAGCAGTGGTGGAGGCTGCCAGGATTTTTGGGAGTCCAAAAATATGCAAAAAGACAATAGAAATAAACTGGACCATGAGGGATCATAATGAGAGAACTACTATGAGAAAGAACATGGGTTGATAGGAGGCACAACATTAATGATTGGACTGGGGAGCACAGGACTGCGAAGCAAATATATATGAGACTCACGAGGGAGCTAACGGGAGGCAGCTGGAAGTGATCAACATGAGGGTTAGGGATGAGAGGTAAGACAAACAAGTAACAGGTGTGGCTGGGTAGGGTCATGCAAGGGAGGAGACAGAAGGGTCAGGTGAATAGGGCAGGCGGACACCTGCACTCTGTGGGGAAGGTAGTGTAGCCTTTTCCCCAACTACATGTGTAGGAAGTGTGAGACAGCAGTGCTACCAAACCAACCAACATACAGTAACATCGCCAAGCTTGGTATTATTGTGCAAAATAATAGAAGATGTGAAATTCCCAATCAATTTTGAAACTGGGTATATAACAATTAAATTTATTTATGTGTTTATGTGTGTTAATTTATTATAGAGCACATTTAAACTACCGGAGTTGAACCCAATGTGCAGTGCACGATATACCATTAAAACCAACATGACAAAATAATTTAACGAGAGGAATTTAAAAGACAATATAAGAAACAACTGAATAAGCAAAAACAATAAGAGACTTAGAAACAGTGACAACTGATAATCAAACAACTCAAACTGGATTTAAAGCTAAGGAATAAAAGTGTGTTTTTAGGTGAGATTTAAAAACATTTAAATCAGTCACCTCTCTGTCTTAGCCTGGACTTTCTGGCAGTCAACAAAAACAGATCAGCAGATCTTGTGCACTTGCAGTGAAGTCCATTTTTCCATTTGTGTCCAAGTTAACTTTAAATTCCGCCTATCTTGTCTTTACCTACAAATGACAGTTAACCAAGCTTCCATTTTTCTGAACTCAGCTAGGCTCAGAATCAGCCCTACCTACCATATAATTTAATGATTCAGAGTGTCTCCTCTTTACCGAAGAGGTATTATTTGTATATAAGCCAAAAATTCTTTTATTACTTTCCCTTCCAGAGTTAAACATAAATATTTCTTTTTCAAAGTTGGTACACAATATATTTAAAGAAAAAAAACAAGCTTTTTGGTTTAAAAAAAAAGATATACTTGGGTATAGTTGTGGCGTTTTACACATATCAAAAATGCAACACAAAATAATAATCAATTAAATTGAGCTATAAAACAGATCAAATTGACACAATAACTGGCAAGTATTGTTTGGTCATGGAACTTAAGAGTATTTGCACATCAATCCATTTAAGAAAACACCAACATGTCTTGCACACACAAAAAACTGTAGCTTATTATTATTATTAGATTTCAGCGTGTGAATTGAATCCCTGCACTCATTACATAAAAGAACAGTCATCCCGATCCTACAAGACAGATGACTGGCCACAGACTCAAGGGCTTGCCGAGGGGGGGTTGCCATTTGGCACAGTAGGAATTGGACGCCTTCCACGTATGGGGATTAGGTCATCAAATCACACTGAGCATTATGGGTTTTTCTACAGCACAAATTCAACATAAAACACTGAATAAAAGAATATGACAATGTTGTGGTCAACAGTGTATGTTTATGCTCAAATATGCCAAGATCAATGGGGTGAGGGCAATTTTCTGATTTTTAATTGCTTTATTTACATGTACAGTTATAACAAATCATATATAGAGAGATTTATATTTAGTAACACTATATTTCTTAATGCATGAAATGTTGTACATTATTAGGTTAATGCATGTATGGTTAGCAATGGCACCAACAGAAATTCCACATTTCTCATAAAAAAACAATTTTGCAGCCTCTGTTATGTAGTACAATATGAGGCACCAAATTAAACTAGACAGCACGATATTCCACATTTTTCTGAGCAAAGGTTGAAGCTGCCTGGCAGGGTGTCTCCAGGTATATATGCTAATGCCAAAAAGTGATTAAGAGACGGTGCTTTAACACGCTCCGCGTCTGCGGCTGCTCAGCACTGCGGCTGCTCAGCACTGCCGCCCCACTGCGTGGCCTGAGCTGGGACAGTGCAGTGCAGTCGCAGTTAGTCTGTTTTACGTGGGAATCGACCGGTCGTTCCGTGAACGGCCGCATGAGATCCGTACAGTCCCTACGTGCTTCTCGCTGCCCTGACCACCCTGCAGAGATTCATACGTGGCTCTCACAGAGTTAAAGTTTTAAGCAAAACTGGCACGCACGCTCACCAAAGACCCCCATTACATTACAGTGATGGGGGAGGGGGGAAAATGAAAGGGACACATGGATTGAAGTAATACAGGCAAAGGTGGCAGCAGGGTGAATAGTAGTGATGCACTTAGGTATTAATTTGCCTGTACCGTCTACATGCGCTTGATAATGTCCTTTTGTGGTTTAGTCCTCGCTACATATCATATGTTATTCTCTCCTCTCCCATTCTCTCCGTCTACTCACTGTTATTGCTGTCTGTGCTGTCTCTCTGAGACAAGCAGGGCAGGCACGCGGTATTAAATACACGCGACGTGGGTGGGCAGTGGGGGTGGCAGTACTAAAGGGAGTTGTCTGGACCTTTGGGGATCCAAAAATTGGTCAGAGCTTTTATCCCTGCCTCCCACCCAGCGGAGCCCAGTAACCACAGACACACACGCGTAGCTCGCATCTCTCTGCGGTTTTTTTCTGAAGGCATATGCCTGGGAGCTATTGCAGTAATGGTGTAGTAATGGAGATTTTACAGTGAAAGCATTGTGGTTTTTTTTTTTATATATGTGTTTACAGTTTTTTTATATACTTAGGGGGGTGGAGTGCAGTGTTATGTTACAGCCATTATATACAGAGGCCTGGATGTTGTGTGGCTGAGTCGTGGACCCAGGGCTGCCGCTCCTTCACTTGTCCGGGATACTAACTGTCAGATGAGCTCTTTAAGACTCAACAGCAGCTCTGTCAATAGCAATACATCACAACATCCACACTGTGGAAACCACCCCCCCCCCCAACATACCCCAATTATTCTGAGGATTGTTCCTTTTTCTCCATTAGGGTGACCACCTGCCGGGATGCTCCGCACATAGGTCCGGTCCCGACCCCCAAACTTTAGGTCTGGCCCCATCTGTGGGGGAACAGGAAATGGGGCGGGGGGGGGGAGAGGGGGCAGTAATTCCAGTCGCCCTCAACTCAGTTTGTGAGGACACGGCGGCAGAGCATAATTACTTTAATTGATTGTGACTTCTTCATTTACATTACAACTGCAGGCATATTCCAGGAAACAATGGTCTGCTTCTCCAGTATGGGGATGTCTCTTTAGGAGGGGGGGGGGGGGGGGGTGGGGG
>JAODJW010000040.1:11022072-11035555 GCA_026777045.1 Hyperopisus bebe | reverse complement strand
GTACCCCAGCCCCGTGCCGGACTGACATCCTGTCTGCGGCGTACCCCAGCCCCGTTACGGACTGACATCCTGTCTGCGGCGTACCCCAGCCCCGTGCCGGACTGACATCCTGTCTGCGGCGTACCCCAGCCCCGTTACGGACTGACATCCTGTCTGCAGAAGTGCATTATGGCAAAATCATAAGGATGGTGTTGGTCTGTTAGTCTGCAGAGAAATATTTTCAACACACTGGCATCGTTTTCCAAAAAAGCACTTTATACACGTAAATAAATGGATAGGGATCCTTAAACGATCATTTTGTAGCAGGTAAATATCATTTTAGGGCTTTGTTTTATAGTATTTGGCATGGGGCAGCACAGTGGGCTGATGTCAGCATGGTCGCTTCCCACCTCTGGAAACTCTGGAACCTCAGGGCCCATGCGTGTGGAGTTTGCATGTTCTCCCCATGTCATCTTGATGTTTCCTCAGGGTTCTCCAGTTTCTCCCGGCAGTCCAAACACATGCTAAGGTGAACTGAAGCTGCCAAATTTCCCACAGGTGTGAGTGAATGGTCCGTCTCGCGTTATTCCCTGCATTGCGCCCTTAGGTTCTGACTCTGGACTCCTATGACCCTGCATAGAACAAGCAGATATGGAAAATAGATGTGGAGTTTTTGGCTTCTGGTGTTTTTATGAACTGAAAATGGATTTTTTTTTCTCAATTTTATACTTACAAGCTAGAGAGCAAGAGGATTGTTTACAATCTCTATTAGAAAAGATTTAATTTGTGGGGGGTATGATGGCACAGTAAGTAGAACTGTCGCCTCACACCTCCAGGGATTTGCATTCCTCCTCTATCACGCTCCCTCCTTGTTATGCTGGTCTCCACTGGGCACTCTGGCTTTGGCCTGTAGTCCAAAGACATACAGTTAGGTTAGCTGGCATCTCTGATTTGCCCATAGTGTATGGTAGTTTGTCCATATATGTGCCCTGTGATGGACAGGCAACCCGTCCAGGGCACCCAAATTTTGTGCCCTTTGATACCTGGCACCACACTGGCCTGCGACCCTGACAGGGATAAGCTGCTGGATGACGGATGAATTTTAATTTGAAAACAGCAAGTGAAGCATATTATCTGAGCACTCTTTTTGCACTTGGCACAGATTATTCCCTATTTCTTCTGATGGAAATTCAAGTTATCTTGTCAGGTCCCTGCCTTGCGCCCATAGCCTCCGGGGTAGGCTCCGGACCCCCCGCAACCCTATATAGCATAAGCGGGTACAGGAAATATATCAATGGATGGATGGATGGATGAATTAGTCAGTATACGTTATATAAGCATAGCAGCACAGATCAGGAGCTAGGGGAGGGAGACTTGTTAGCAAATCAGATATAAAGACGATTGAAATTATATGTGGATAGCTTGTGCATTTCTAAAGCCATATTATGTACAATAGCTTTGATGTTCTCACACGTTGACCCATGTGGCTCTTGCTGCCATTGTAATGGATGGCACTCTCTGTGTTGGCACTCTACTCTCAAGGAGGCAGAGTGGTGGGTACATTATGGAGCCCAGATGGTATCTTGTAATGATATATATGACACCAGGACTGAATATGGAAAAATGCTTCACATGGAAACCCTTGGACCTGACCTTGTTTGTGTTCTCCATCTGACACTGCAACCACATGGTTGGTTTCTCTGAACATACACAAAGTCATAAGTTTCCCATGATCCCTGGAGATTTGGGTTTGATGCTGAGTCATTAATTAATCCAGGTGTTTACCTCTGGTTTCTCTGCTTTGTTTGTCTCAAGTCATCGGTTACTCTTGGCAGTTCTGGCAAATGCTGCTTAATACTCAAAGATAATATGGTGTTTGAGATTGTCCCAAAAGTTTTTGGCTGGTTACAATGTCTGCCAGTCGTTGTAAGACATCCGGTGTCACCTTGTCAGCGACGCCCCCTGTCCTGCGTGCTGTGCTCCCTGAAAGAGGCTCCAGACTCATCGCCACCTACTGGATAGGAGGTTATAGAAGATGGATGGTTGGACAGATGGATGGTTTAAGAGATGGAAATCTAAAAGAGGTGTTTTTTTCACTTGATATTCTGACAGGCCCAGAAACTGAAAATATGGCTGGGTACCACTTATATTTGACATCACCTAACCAGATTTGCTTTGCACTTTTTTGAGTGGTGCAAAGCTGGGTTTTTTAATGACCGAATAATTAACTTCAAATCCCAAATTCACCATGCTGTTGCTGTGAGGCACTATGCTCATCCCCGTATACATGCCTTTGCAGTCAGCCGGCTGAAGCTTTTAGAAACTGCATCCAGACAATAACCACCAGAAGGAGGCTGCGGACAACTATGAAACAAAAGAAAAAAATAAAAGAAAAACAAAATTCTGTCTATGAACTTGGAACCAAGAATCATAAATGAAAGTGATTAGTTGTCATACCATGTCATACAGTGCACCACAATGAAATATGCCCTCTGCATTTAACATACATGTGACATACATGTGACATACATGTGACATACATGTGATAACACCCTGTGCAGGGTACCACAGGCCTACCTCGCCAGTCAGAGATTCAAACCAGCTCTTTTGATTACAAATGCATGTCCCTAACCATTGGGCCATAAAACATGACAACAATTATACAAACAAACAAGTGTACTGTGCCAGCCTTAGTCTAGCTTTTGAAATCTTTAAATAGCTGAAAGCTATATAAGGATATATGACTTATTTATTTCTGTTGTGTTATTGCCTAATGAGGTTCCCTGATCGCTGAAGATAACCAATATGCCCAACACCAGAGCATGGTGACTTTACTTGGTGAAACGCTGCCCGTGTCATGGACACTGGATGTCTTTTTAACCTAATGACCTTTGTAATATGCCCTGTTGTAAAACAAATCCCACAGTCCCAGAATGCACTGCAGGAGTACGTGATTGTTAATAATCTCAGCCATTAAAAGTGACTGCTTGCAGCATCAAGTAAAATTAGTGCAATTTGCAAATGAAACGGCCGCAACTCTATGACTTCAATGCGTTTTCTTTGGTTCTTCTCCCTTTCGCATTTTTGTGACGATGTTAAGTCTTGGTGTATATACACTTAACAGCCCGAACTGGTAATGGAACTGGTAATGGTATCTTTGAGTTATACATGTTCTGTACTAAACAAAGAGTATAAAACCTTTATTGTGTTCATCTCTGTGATTTAATAATAGTTAATAATGATTACCAAAAATAATTTCTTCTGAGATTGTTATGCACCCGAGTATATTGTGTCTGCAGCTCCACATAATATTCTGTTTGGTTTGACAGGAAATGGCAAGGCATTGGCAAGGGGGGGGAAGGGGGTGGGGGCTTGTCTCCTCACTTGGGACACCTACTGCTAGGTTTATTCACTAATAAGCATGATAAATGTTTTACTCTTTGATCAGTGCTAATTTAACAAGTGAGCTTTGAAACAAAGGCTTTGAGGCACCCTGGGTTCTGACTGTGTGTGTGTCGGGGGGGGTACATAAGTCAGGTGATTGATTGCACTGCTGTGGCATTTGCATGAAAAAAAAAAAATCTTCCGCTGGTTACAGCCATAGCAGCTCTGTGTTTGTTTCTCTCAGCCAGAATGGAGCAGGCAGAATCCGGCCTCTCCGTGTGACTTCCGTAAGCCGGACGGCCCCCGTCTTGATCTGCAGTGTACCTACTGTTTAACACCCTGCCCTCCGTGACTCCAATCGTCTGGATCATCGAGCCCCCTTGAGACTTAAATCGTGTCTAAAAGGCTACAACTAATTCCAATAAGCAAACTACAAGCATTTAATATCCATCCATCCATCCATCCATCCATCTCCAGACTTATGGGATTTATCACAGGAGGTCAGCTGGAGGTTATACGATTTTTTTATATATTGCTTCAATTGCTTATCCATATGCTTAAATTTTTTTACTAGTAATTATCAGTAAAAAACAGGTATTTCATATTTTAACATCTGTGTTTGTGTGTGTATACATATATTTGTGTGTGTGTGTGTGAATAGGCCTATATGTGTATAGTCTTAAAGTATTCTTTTTCATGAAATACTCTTTGCCATATGTACAACAAAAAACTGCCCAGAATTCGGTGGCATTTTCTAAGTACATGCAGTTATAACCCAGATGAGTTTGATGATGACAATGGTCATTTTTACCAAGTCAAAGGTGATGTTACGAATGGTCTCCTAGCAACCTGCTCTCCTAACACAATGTCACGTTTTTTCACTGTTTGTTTTGAGGATGAAAGCGTGATACAATTTTCAGAAAGCCAGTCAGCCTCGTACCTCTTCACTCTTTAATGCAGCTAGATAATGGGTATTCATTTTCAGTCCCGTAATTACATTATTTAGTTTTGTAACAGAAATGTATTATTTTCTTATGGCAGTTGTGGAGAACAGATGAATTATATAACCCCTTTGAAAAGAGTAATGGACGTGATAGCTGTCAGTTTAACGTCTTAGTCTTTCATTTTATGCTTTAAGAGCAACAAATGTTCCAGGCTGTGTATGAACAATACCAAACGTTACTGAAGAAAACATTACTCACCATAGAAATAGGGCGCCGTAATATGCTGATACAGGGTTCTACATGTTTTCTCAATCTTTTATTCATTTGTTGTTTGCAAAATGCTCTATGAAATATGTATGGTCTGTGCCACACTTGAATCTTTAATGGCACACAAGCTGGAGGAAAAGGCAGCGGAACAATGCAGCAGATCCAGGCAGTCTGCAAGCACACCGCAGTCACACTGGCCCTGGACCTCCCCGTCAAAATAGGTCCCTCAGACAAGTCAGCAGGTAAGCAGTAATTGCCAGATTAATTTGGTTCCCTAATACCGTACAGAGCGGGGGAAAAAAAACCTTATAGCAGAACACCCTGCCTCTGCTTCTCCACTCCTACGATAAGCAATTCCTTTCAGCCTGCTAGGTCAACATATAATATAAATGATCATACTGTTATAAAATTATATAGAATATTATACATTTCTAAATGTACGCAGGATTGACCCTGGACCCACTGGAGGTAGCTGTAGAGAAGTGGAAGACAACAATATGTGCAATTCTGTCTTAGGCCTCCATGGGGCGCTCTCCTAGAGCCCCTTTAGCCACTGGCCCATTCCACCGCAGTGTCCTAAGAAGCACTGCTGGGGTTCCTTCCCGCCCGCTGCCATTAGGCACCGTGATACCTCCCCCGGACATGCCAGTTATCACTTCCAGTCACCTTTATCTTATCTAAATCACTTCTCCATTCTCAGAATCCATCTACTTCTAAGTGTCCGCAAATATGTTTCCTGCGGACTTTCTGTTATGACCTATTTAAGAAAACATTTTAAGTTTTCTTATGTTTAGTTCTAGGTACAGAGTCTTCATTTTTTTCCGCTATA
This sequence comes from Hyperopisus bebe, assembly GCA_026777045.1. Classification (NCBI taxonomy): domain Eukaryota; kingdom Metazoa; phylum Chordata; class Actinopteri; order Osteoglossiformes; family Mormyridae; genus Hyperopisus; species Hyperopisus bebe. Next base: position 11,030,152 of record JAODJW010000040.1, on the reverse strand, counting down.
AATATGTCAGTAATGTCAGAAAGTGAACTGGGAATACTGGGTGTATGGTTTTAAACCATTTTTAGTTTGTTCTGGTTTTGGCAATCTGAAAAAGAGAAACTTAAAAGTTGTCTTTCAAATCCCACAGTATAAACACTGACAGTCACTGTAATGAAAGGTGTGTGTTTGGAGAAGTACGAAAACAAGAAGCACAAGAAAGCCTTAAGAATTCAAGATCTCACTTTTTATGCCATTCTTGCTGTTATTTACCGACTCTTCTGTCAGAGGTGCTTCTCTTTTTTGTCAGGGCAGAAAAATCAGTGCTAATTATAGTGTGTGATTGTGTTTTTATGTGTATCCGGTGATAGACTGACATTCTTTCCAAGGTGTAGCTGGTTTTCTGGCATGTGGTTCCTGGAATAGACTGCAGGATCACCACGAATGGCTGGGTGGATGGACATTTAATTTAATATAATATACAGTAGATTGTGTAACTGCTCCGTAATACAGCACCTGATACAGTGGTTCTTAGCTCAGATCCCGGGGACACCCTCTGCATGCTGAGTGTACAGTAGCACTTCATTATTCAGCATGAGTGTATATTTGCCTGGGAGGCATGGTGGTGCAATGAATAGCATCCTTGCTTCACAACTCCAGGGCTGGGGGGTCAAATCCTATTGGGTGTTCTGGCTCCTTCCAGTAACCCAAAGACATGTAGCTAGGCTAACTGGTGCCTGAAAATTGCTTATAGTGCATGTGTGTGACAGTGCATGTGTGTGCAGTGCACGTGTGTGCAGTGCGATGGCATGGAATCCCATCCAGGTCCTTGTGCCCGGTCCTGCCTGGGAAAGGCTCCAGGCAACCCTGACCAGGATAAGCAGTTAAAAGATTAATTCTCACTGTGATTTGACATATATTGACATTTTTAAATTCTCCCGGATTTGTGGCATGTCTGTCGTGTCAAGTCTGGGTATCCATAATTATACTCAGAGAACATCAAGAATTTGCTATTTAAAAAGCTTTTGTCTCTCTCTATCAGTCCACCTAACTGGTAAGTCAGGATATTTTTTTAACCCCTTTGAATATTCTTCATTTGCTTGAATAATCTAATTTAAACTATGTGCAATGACAAGAATACAAAGGTCTTACTGCTGTCATTTAATTTCCCCGGTGGCCAAAGGATACGAGCAGTAGAGCAGTCCAAAATAACAATGAAATGTTGCACAAATTTTGAATTTCTTCAAGTAATTTCCAAAGCATTTTGTTTAATTGTCCTTCTGGCACAAAAGGGCCCAAGGTCAATTGATGTTTTATTCCTGTTAAGAAAACACCCACAAAGGTCATCAGTGTCCATTTTATTGTTACCACAATTCATGACATGGTGAAACCTTCAGATTCTCAATAAAACACATTTGCTTGTGAAATCCAGTTTAATTTAGTTTATTCATTCATTCATCCTCCATAAGCACTTATCAACAAAGCACAGTGCACTATGCAGGGTATATTTTAAAGTGGAAACCAATTCATCCCAGGGTACAAACACAAACACATGAAGGGTAATTTAGAGATTTAAGTTTCACATCATCAGTCTGAAGAAGGAAACCTTTGCTAAAACACAGAGAACTCACAATATCTCCAGACAGTGCCACAGTAGGAATCAAAACCATTAACTTGGAGACCACAATTAATCAATTCAAACGTTATTTCTAGACTTTAGAGTAATGATGTGATTTCAGCTAAAGTTAAGTTGAGGCCCCATCATGCAACACCAGGGCAAGAAAATGATTAAAGTTCTTGCCTTCTGAGTCTCTAAGGCAGCCATAATTTGATTCTGGACAAGAAAAAAACCTCTCCATGCCTCTATTCACCAATTAATACCATATTCCCAAATGTTTCAGCATTTTTACAATGTCTTCATGCATTATCAATTCAAAACCAATAAGGAAGGAATTAATTACGAAGCTAAACACAGCATATCAGATCTGGGGCAAGACGATGGATGCAAACACCTCAACTGGATGAGCTATGAAGAATGTACCACAGTGCATGAACATCATCCAGAAAAGTAACATAACAGGAAATTTTATGTAAAGCTGCTTCGGGGCATAGATATCACATGTCATCTAGTTTAATATCAGTCTGTCCAACATACCAAGTTAGAATGATATTTAATAGAACAGTGACTCTTTTTGGAATTTGTTGACTAGAAATCAATTTCAAATGCCTTGATATAATTCATATAAATGACACAGGGTACAGCCACACTACATCTTCAGTTGCAGGCAAAGGCAAATAATGTTTTTGCAAAGTCAACATATACCACTGCCTTCTCATTTTTAAGTACATTTATAGTGATATTAGCATATATAGTCTTTTACTTGCACTAGCTGCAAACAATATTTTTGCACAACGGAATCCGGAAAATGATGATTTTACAAAGTGCATTAGAAGATTTAGACGATTGAAGCAACTGTCACTCCAGTGACATCACCATCACTGGAGTGACATCACCGTCACGTGGCTTCATCGTTTCTCTCCAACTGATTGATAGACGTTTCTAGTGACTGTAGAAATGTTCACTTTAAAGTGAATATGATTTTGGCAAGTCACTGTGACTGAAGTCAATAAGACATCTCTTTATTGTTAGTAATAATTAAGTAATTAATTATTATGATTATTTTAACCTAAGAAAATAACTGTACAAACCCATGCCATACGACAGAATGTATAATTCAAAAACCAATCTTAAAGCTGATTGTTAGGCAGAAACAGGCGCTCCCTTCAAAATATAGGTTTAAAAATTGTGAATTGTACAGTCACATGATTTGAATTGTCACCTGTTCTTGTTCTGACAAGATACATACCCAAGAATTTTTTGAGACTGATAACTGAGTTGATATACCTGTCCAATAAGAGTATACATGGTATTTGATGCCTTAGGATCTTTTGTTTGTTATAAGAACTAAAAGACAGGAAGATGTAATTGGTCGGAGACTATCTTTAGGGAAAGCCACTTGAGAATGGGAACAGCAGAATGACTTGAAAATATTTCAGTAGTTTAAAGTGAAAGGAAAGTCTCTAGTCAAAACATATATCTCTATAAATATCTTGCCATAAAACAGATGGCCCATGAAGGAAGTCAGCAGAACGTGTTGGAGACACCGAGGTTCCAGGGGAATGCTGGGTAGTTGTATGGTAATAATTCTATTGATGAACTTAGATAATGGTGAGACACTTCTTCCTTTGGCGTGTGGATAAGGGTTTGAATAGCTCCATTTAGCAGAAGTGACATGGAGGCTATGAGTCTCTTTGCCCCCAGTGTTTAATAATTGAAAAATGAAAGGCTGAACCGTATGTGACAGGGGGTAATGTGTAACTCAGTAGGTTTAGACCTTGCATCCACAATCAGAAGGTTGCTGGTCAAATCTCATGGTCGGTACGCAGGTTTCAGCAATGGGTTCTTGATCCAGGTCTGTTACTAATTGCTCCAGGGACTGACTGATCCTTGCTTTCTCTAATGTATACATTGCTTTGAATGAAAGTCTGCTAAATAAACAAACGTAGCATTAATTGGCCCCAGCTGCACTTACTTTTTACATAACTGTATATTGCCTAGTTGAGTTTTTTTTCTAGCTGGCAACCCGGATGTTTGGTGCCGGTCCCAAGACATGTAATTTCCTCCCATTAGATCCCGGTTTGTCTATTTATTTCCAGGAACTCAGCTGCTTGAATTAGTTTGATTTAGTATATTTCAGTTTGTTTTTGTTTGACCCTAACTCCACCCTGTCCCTGTTTAACCCTCAAATGTCAACATTTTAAGTTAAGAGTGAAGTTTCATTGAGCAGATGAATTTCAGTTTTATTTTTACACTGCACATTTCACTACATTTAGAACCCTTTGACATTAAATTCAAGCCAAAGTTTGGTGACAAGTGGTCGTAAATACCACAGTCAATCACATGACTATATCGGTTGGTTAACTTCAAACGGTACTGATATTTTTAATTGTTTTGGCAGTTTTTAAAAAAGCAGCCTCTTGATCTAATTTTAATATTCTGACCTCTGAGAATTTAGCTTGGGATGTTCCTAGAAGAATGCTGTACAGAGATACACATATAAATACAAAGTGAAATGGTGACATTTCATTTTATAAATGCAAGTAAGTCTGGAAATGTTGGAATGGAAAGTTAAATTTAATGCATCATGTGTACCTTTTATTCCTGGGTACAGCAACTCTAACTGAACTTAGCAACAAAAACCTCGAGGCAGCATTCAGCCTCCAGATTTAAATTAAGTTAAAACACATTCCTTAAACATGGTCAGTATTACTATATTTATTTCATATAAAAATTTCAGAAACTGTTTGTGGTTGCTAATAAAAATCTGGCCCCTTCGATTTAAAAAAAAAAAAAGGAAAAATCCACCCGCCCCTAGAAGGATTGTGCTACACCTTTAAAGGTAAAAGGCGTGATACAATCCGACGGATATCAAGAGCCCTATCACTTCTAAAGTTTCTCTTTGTATTTGTGTAAGTTAATAAATTCAACCCCAATGGACTGATACTGGATGTTGCAGAAAGTGGAATTTTATGTTTTACCATAGTAAAGTAAGCATTAATCTTACTGTACAGTTAGCTTAACACCAATGTTGAGTGCCTAATGATGTCATCATACTCTGCAATTATATCCTTCTTTGGAAGTACGGGAATCCCTAGTTATACGAGTTTAATTCATTCCATATAATCAGCTCGTTAGGTGAAAACTCCTGACGTAAATTAGTTCTCCAGTCCTTTTTCAAGTGATACTTTTTAATTGGCTCCAGAGGTCAAAAATTTGTCCCAAAACTTCGGGACCTAAGAGCAGAACCTAAACATTAAAACCATAACAGTCTTCATCAGCATCATGGGCACTTTTTGCAAAACAAAGAAACTTGCAAGAGTGAAACTTGATTTGTGATCTATAAATGTATACCTCAGAGGAATGAAAACTGATAAAGTGACAGAGAGCTATGGGGATAGAAGTAATCAATGCTGTGTGCTGCATATAAATGAACAAGGTCTAAATGAGAAGGACACCCCGGTTAACTGCCATGATTCCACTGAGTCAACCCAGGCAACTTGTGAAAAGTGATTAGCACTGGCAGAAGTGATGATAAACTCAGGCTGAAAATCTTCTGTCTAACAAAATCTGAGATGACTTTGCTGCATTTCATCACTGAAAATTGGGGAAGCTGTCTGTTATATTAGGCTCCAATATATATATTTTTTGGCAAAAACATTTTCACTCATTCAACTCACCCTAAGTAAATATGCTATGTATGACTTATGACTTGGAAATGGCCATTGCTAGGCATATGCAAGACTTACCCTTACTCACTTATGACACTTTCGCACAAGACAGAGAGCTTGGCAATCATTTCTAGGTCTCTTGGATCTCATCCGTAGTTGTTCTTCAGACTTAAAGTGTCAAAACTGCAGGGCTTTCGAATTTAGCCCATTTGGTTATAAGGCTGGTGCCCAGAATTCTTTTGCGGTAACCTTCAGTGTGATGAACAGCGTAACTAGGATTTTTTTGGTTTGTTTATAGAAAGCCTGTAAAAAAATAAAATACCAAGGACCTTATTTATAGAAGCAGTGCCTAAGACAGCTTCATAAAAATAAAAATAAAATAATGGAACGTAGAGCTATACTGTCACATTCATAACAGAGTGGGCTTGAGGGAGTAGTATTGTAAACGATACAAAAATAGAACTCTAGCCAACTCGATATATCTGTATTGTTACTATATTAAAAGACGATTGTTCCTATATTCCTATAAAAATGCATATAAAATAATTGCACAATCACAAAAAATAGGTGGAGCTGGCAAAAGAACAAAGAAAATAATTGACATCATCAAAACGTTTGAAACATTTGTGCTTTCATATGACCATTTTGAGTTACACTGATAAAAAAAGGCTTCCGTTTCTACTTTACTGACAAACCCCTGAATCTCTAATAGTGTCATGTAGAACCTGAACTTTGTGTGCACATTTTTGTACACTCATTAATATGAAATATATACATGGTTTTATGCTGTTTCAAAACGTCTTCTCAACTTACGACAGTATTTGCAATTACCTTCCGGTACGCCTCTGTACTCGTTGACCTCAACCACTAGCACACATTGTTTGACTAATCAATACCCCATGAAGTTAATTAACTAATGAAGCTAATTAAGTGAGCTGATAATGAAATCTAGTAAACACATAAGACGGCTGTAGAACTACACTATTTGTATGATTATGATATGTAATGTCAGAATTATAAATATACATTAATTTACAAATACGATATGTATGTATTTTAGAATTTATATTATATTTTAAACTCCTTATGGATAAATTAGAAGATGAGACAATGGTATATTGTAGATTTATCCCCGGACCAGGTGGCTTAACCTACGACACGTTGATCTCCGTAAATTCTTGGCAAGCTTAACCATACTGTAGAGCCATAAGATTAATTACAAATAGCAAACCCCTCATCGTTAGAGTTTGTGTAAAAAGCTTGGATAAACCTCTTTAGCCATCCGCCCCTTTTTGCTGAATTCAAAAGGAAAATACGGATTTTTTAAAGAAGGCTAGTTGAATGGGTCAGTGCTACACTTTCATCTGAAATGCTTGTAAACAAAAAAGCATGAAAAGTGCTTTAGCATTAGGTGAAACGTACTTTGAGGAACAGGAAAAGGCTTTGAACAAATGAATGAAAATGACACTCATTTATCTGAGATTATGCAGGATATTAAGACTGGTTCTGTTCCCTTTTCAGAGGTGATAAATACAGTAATTGTTGAAGCTTAAATTGAGATAATTTTGCTGATTTTTCTTTTTTCAAATTCTATAAATCAACCTGATTTCATGACAAATCACAAATGATTTACAATAATTAGACCCCAAATACAGCATATGGGTGTTTCTTTGTAATAAACATGCGGTGGCCCCCAGCTTTTGAATCAGTTGTTTTACAGAAAGAAAAGCTACTATAAAATTATTTGTTTGCAAAGTTTCTGCAAAAAGAATTGTTAATAGCTTGTGTATGTATCACAACATCAACCTACGATTATTACATCATCCCACAAAACTCAAAAAATTGCAGGTGAATAAGAAATGAAATAAGCATAGGAACATTGTAACACATCAATAACTAGTACAGATCCTCCGCCTCAGATCAATAAAAATTATTGGGATGAATAGGAATGCACGATGAGGTCAAAGCCAAACTCAGCATCCAGGCTTAGCAGTACTAAGGAGAGCATAGATCACAGTTTTCTGTCAGAAATTAGTGGAAAGTTGTACTGTATATAACGGCTTGGACAGGTATGCAAACACCCATTTCTCATAATAACAACTTGTGTCCCAAGATTCTCTTGTAAGACTGTATATTTAAAATGACTGCAGTTGGATAAAGAAAGCATATCTATTACTCCCAGTACTCTATATATCTGTATTGTTACTATATTAAAAAATTGATACAAATTGGAAAGGGAAAAAAAATATATACAAATTCGCTAATCTTGATTCTGTGTCCTACAGCTCCAAAATGCCTTGTCTATCACGGCTTTAATTCTGCCACGCTCCTGTAAACTTCAGTTTCACCCAAACAGAATCACCAACAGTCACCCTTACCTGAAAGCTGTATAGACTATTCTAGTTACCCGATTCCTTACCCCTGTGTCGTAAGGCTAGCTCGGATGTTTATACCTTTAACCAAGTTCTGAACTCTTTTTTTCTTGCTCCAAGTCAAGGTCTGAGCATTACTTATAGTTCATGGTCACTCTGTGTATGCCTCTTGTTTGTATCACTAAAATACGAGTCTGGCTCCTTCCCAAAACCCAGCTTGAGAATGACTAACCTACGGCCAATATCGACCACGAGTACCGGTTTGTAATTTGTACTTTGAAAGTAAGTTGCAGAAGGATTTCCCCATACGCTGCACATTCTTTACTGCACAATGCTTAACTGTAATGGCCATATTGGACGGAGAATCATACATGACTGAAAGTGCATTTATGTATTAGTACCAAAATAAAGCGTTTTAACATGAAAGTAATATGTCTCTCATG
>JAODJW010000040.1:10968325-10994107 GCA_026777045.1 Hyperopisus bebe | reverse complement strand
ATGTATTATATTCTTAGGAGCACAAGGTAACTAATGGCTAACACTGACAGAATAGTCAGTATAATGTAAAAATAATCTATTACAATTTCATCCTGGCTGAAATAAAGCATTAAATGTAAAAAGAGACATTTCAATTGTGTAAATGTCAGTCTGTCTTACATAATCTTATTGTCTGTCTTAGTCCCATTGTATCTCCTGTCTTTGCTTATGGAAGATCAGGTTTCACGCAGGTCTTACTTCCAGACTTACTAGTTGCATTCCTGGAAAAAAAAAAAAAAACTTTCAGTGTTAAAATTCAGAAGTACCGTTTACAGTATATTAATACTACTGGAAATGTATGATAAGCCTAACCCTGAAACATTTAGATGTCAAGATTCCTGGATATTACAAAAGCATTGAGGTTGAGCATTAACACTCCATTGTAGGAATATTTAATTTTAATGCTTAAAATATTTTCTTTAAATATATGTGTAGTTAAAACAATTCCACAACCACTTTGAAACCCCAAACTTATTTTTAAATGAGTTTAAATATGTTCTGTTTTTAATATGGTTCTTTTTTTTTTAACTAAGTAGCAAAGCAGTGAACCCTAACAAATGACCTATTAGACAAAGGTTTTTTTTTCAAAGTAAATGTAAAACTTGCCAGGGACCATAAAGGTAGGAACATTCTGTGCTGGTGAAGTCATGTGAAGTCAACAATATTCAGTCTACTCCACTGTACAAAGCAGGATCCTGGCAAATCTTGCCTCTGTAACGTGAGTTTCAAGTGAAAATGTCTATTCAGACAGCTCTCTCAAAACGAGATCTCGAGACAGCGCCAACATATTAATTATTGAATATTAATAAAATATTAATTACTTTGTTGTTTGGAAGTTTAGTGTTTACGTAATTTTATACCACTTATATATGCCACAATTTAAGATCATTATTTGTATATTACTAATTATTATGAAAATAATACATTTCAAACAAACTTAACAATTCATTTGACGGAGTGATTAAGGAACTGGGCTTATTGCAGGAAGGTGTAGTCCCAGGTACATTCATCTTAGTGTTATGACACCTCCAGTGGTATGAATGATAAAAAATGTTTGTAAATTATTTATTAAAATCTAAAGCAGCTGAATAACGTATTAGTTAGGTAATTAAATAATTTATTACCTGCCTTAACTGTAAATCATTTTATCCTTATGCTTTTCAAATCACATAATTTTGTTGTAGGTGTGTAGCAGTGTAGTTCATCACTTAGCGCCTTAAATGATGCCAGCAAACGAGTTACCAAGTGGCTGTTCAGAAGACGAAAAGTTTAAAAACTGATGTTTCGGGTGAAAATGAAGGTCAGGGCCATCCTTGGCCCTCCAAACGGAACAGATGCTCGCAGGAAGATCGCTGTGTTCAGTGCAGTGGCATAGCTAGGGACACAATTGCACTGTCCTGTTTCGAATCTCTGTGCGTTACTTAGACTTTCACTGCTACGGACGAATCGGTGTCATTTTCGCAAACATACTCTTTCAGTCAGGCTGCTTCTGCCTCACGGAAATCTGGACAAGCCGCGTCTGAGATACAGTCACGTTTGGTTCACTGGGTTGCCGTATCAGAATGGCAAGGTTACACTTGGAAGTGAAGCGTCCTTTTATTCCTAGAGTACAATCTCAGCTTTTCTGACTCATTTGCAAGGGCCAGCCTGCTCCAGGGCTTGTATCAGCTTTCATGTACTGCAGTCCCGCCCACTAAAAATCACAAACTTACACACACACACACACACACACACACACAGAAGCTGTGTAACTGGTGGTAGTGCCTAAAAATATTCTAGCTCAGGCATCTTAAAAAGTCATAAATTAAAGTTGGTAGTTCATAGTTGGCAGTCCGCTTGTTGATATTCTGAGACAATTTAAGACGGATGACTTTACATGCCTTTAGTTATTTGGAGTTAAATTTCTTTTAATCTTTTTGTTCCCACAAAAAATTAAGTGGAAATTATCTAAACTCATTGGTTTTCTGTCCACACCAATTCCAGTTAGTTTCTGCAGTAGTACTTATATAATTTCTCCAGTTTCTTCTCTTTGTTACGTGTACGTGTCCTTTGGGTCCTTTTCAGGAAACGACAGCTGTATTCACAGAGCATATTTTGGCTGGGGAACAATTCTAACTAACTGCCCTCGCTGCTTTTTTGTGGAGGCCGATACAGATGCTCGAAGACAAGGAGAAGTTTATCTGTTTGAACAAGCAATACACCTCAGCACTGTCTCCAGTATTGCACAATATGTTATGCTATTCTCTTAGAATTAAACACAGTTCTCCACAGCTTATTTTATTTTTTATTTTTTTGAATTTGCAAAGAAATCAAAGGTTGGCTTTTTTTTTTCGTTTAGTTTTTAATTAAATGCTTTCATCTTAATATGGCATGTTTTTGTCAAATGTGTCCTCCTACGAGGCATTTAGCTGCTTAACGTTGATTGATTTATTTCCTTGTGGATTCCCCTGTACAGTTCCAGATCCATTATTTGATGAAGACTTCATTCACAGAATTGGTGCAGGTTGATCCTTGATCTGCTGGCAGTGTTTCCTGTACCGGCCTGTTTCTACAGAAAGACTTCTGACTACATAATAGTTCACTTCAGTGTAGCTACTAGTAATCCTTGATGCTTACCTTCATAAATACGTCATCGTTAACATATTAAATAAGCTGAACTGGGGCATTCAGCCCCTCTGCCCAGCAGGTTGTGGCTCTTCCAGAACCACACTTAACGTAACAGTATCAGCCACTAAAAATGTATGAGGTGTAGCTGTCTTTGCATGGATATAGCCGTATCCAGCTGGTTGTCTTACTTCACCTCTGCTACCATCTCAGAAGCTAGTCCGTGGGTCTCTGTGTGCTTTGCAGTCTTAGACAAATTACAGCCTAGTCGACCTATGTGTGGAGAGGACAGCCTCCTGTATCTTTAAGGGTCCCAGTAATAGAAGGGAGCAGGTAGGCAATAACAAAGATTTCAGTGTCAGACATTTGTTTCCAGTAAAAGTCACTGGATGGCCGAGTTACCTATTGTCACATCAATGGGATTTGCGGCACTGAGCAGACATCGACATTTTGGAGCATTCAGAATGGCATTGGCCTGACCTACAAGCTTCATTGAACTTCAGAGGCTGAGCGCTAAAACAAAGCAGTAGATTTATGGAGCCATTTTCACAAACGGTGTCACAATGCCAATATCGTTCAGTAGCCTGCTAAAGGTAGACGTCTGGTCTGAATTGTCTTTTTTTAGCTTTAGTCGATTGTTAGTTGGTATTGTAGTTGGTTTGTAGCTATTTTTTAATTTTTTTTTAAAAGATTGTGATTTAGGGTTCTATTTATTTGTTATGTTTCTTTTTTAGTGCAATTATTTGTTATAGTTTTTTCCACTAATTATTGGCTTAGATTTATGTAATTTACAGCTGATTATCCAAATCATTAATCCCCTTAAGAATGGACATGTTACAACACATGAATAGTACCTGATAAAAATGTATGACAAACATACTGTATGGTGCTTCTGTGTTACGTGTCCTTAGTTATGCGTATGACTGAAAGCAATTTTGCATGTGTCATTGAATGGCTCAGTACATTTTATAAACTTAATAAGTAGGAAAAAACAGAAAAGGTAAAAATGCGTTTGAAAGCCAAAAGTAGAGAAATGGCCCCGATAAACAGGCTTTATGTCTACAAATTTGTGCATAACGTTTATTTTACACAAGCTCTGTCACTTTTAAAATTCTGCAATCCTGAGAAAGCCCTTTTTTATTAACAGCTAAAGTATCTCATAAGTATGTTTATTTTTATTTAAATTCCCTAAAGCTCTGAATTAAGTGATGGAAAAAGTAAATAAACAGCATCAGCTCATCTTTTTTTCCTAAATTCAGAGCTTTTCTCATTGAAGTTTTTTGGTTTAGTTTTATGTGTGATTTTTCTGCTTTACGTGTCTCTTAATTGTAGGTGCCATATATTAACGTACCAACCTGGGCAATGAGGCTTCACAGTAAACTCGCAAGGAGTCAGATTACCGTGTGCTGTCAGTCACTGCCTGGCTTAATTCACTGGGAAGTAACCAATGGGGAATTGAATATGAGAATATGAATGACTGACAGGGAATTGTAATCCCACCCACTGTGGGTTTCGAAGTTGTACAGCTCCCATCGCTACTTTAAACCAGCAGATCCCTCTGTGTACGCAGATCAAGGTCACGCTGGTTACAATGGGCCTCTTGACCCTTGACCTCTTGCACTTTTCCACCCATGCTGTGTGGGTGCAGTGTGAGCCCAGCTTCACAGCTCTTTGAACCCAGCTTCACAGTTCCTCGGGAAGCAGTTTTATTTACTGGCCACCCTCTCGATGACTAGATACTGCTGTTCTAGAGGCACTTGTTTCCCTACACAAAGAAGCCAACGAATGCAATGTGAAAACCTGTCTCATACGATTCGTTAGCTTATCAGCCGCTCCCTGAAGCTGAAGCAGCAGAGCTTTATGACGCTGCTTATTGGACAGACTGGTGTCCACTCTTGCAGGCCTGCCCCATTGGCTACTCGTCACTCCTGCTCTTTGAAGGCTCGTAGGGGTTTTTTTTGACCTTACTCATTGTTTCCAAGGCGACCTTGCAGGAGCGCTGAGAGCAAACGGCGTGCGTCTTCCTGCAAGTGGACATTCGCATATTTGCCGCCAGACCCCAGAGTTAATTTTAGTTCTGGTGTTGCTGACAAGCGCCGACTCTCCACAGAATCTCAATAGCTGAATATAAATAGGACTAATCTCTTCTTGTCTCTCCTGAGTGTGTGAGGGAGCCTCTAAACGCTATCAGCGGTTACATAATGCCGAAATCCGATCTGGTGAGCTGTTCATTCTGGTTTGCGGTAATGCCAGTGTACGGTGGCAGCTCAGGATACCCTCACATGCGCGAGACCCGCAGGTCACTGGAGTGTCTTTTGCCAAGGCTGTGCGATGAAAAATCGCTCAGCCTTTGAAGGGGGTGGGGTGGGGGGGGGGGCGGGACTCATCATCTTCAAAGTTGGAAGAGGGTTAATATCCCAGTGTGCGCTTGTTTATGATGTTTATCCAGCCCAGCGTCTGACGCAGCTGGTCTGCGGTGGCCCTCGTGACTGCACGTCTGCCTTGAAGGCTGCGACTGTGCCTTTCCTCCGAGATCGTCGCTCTATTTCCACACCGTGGGTCACGTCGCTGGCTCTAAGCGAAACGCCAGTGCCAGGCTCGCTTGCACAAGTCGGTAGAGTAGCAGCCATCCGAGAAAGCCCTGGTGGGTTCCAGTCCTTTGTCCACGGTAAAACCACGCCAATTACATTCCACTGTGACAGAGCTCCCTGTCACAGCTGGCAAATGACATAACAGAGCTCAGACAGTGATCTAGGTTACAGGCCTCAGCCCACATCTGCCCTGGCAGAATTATCTAGATTCCCTTCATGTTTTTCTGACCTTCTTCCGGTTCACTGGGAAGGTGAGTGCAATTTCTTCATAATAAAGTAACAACTTCAGTAAATCAAATAAGTAATTTCCGCTGTCGGAACATATTCTACTGATGATGAAAGTTTTTACTGAAGATATGTTTGCTTTCTAGTTACAATAAAGTCATAAAATATGTGATGGTAAAAACAGGTTGAAATAGATGAAAATAAGTCGACAGTGGCTTTAGATGAACACCATTCAGTGTAGATTTGGATTAAAGCTTGCTACTTTGTCCAGAATATCTTGGTGAAAAAAAAAAAAAATTAAAATAATAATAATAATAATAATAATAATAGTAGTAGTAATTATAATAATACATTCTAATACAATACATTCTTACATTCATGTTTGCATGACATTGAGGTCCCAAACTGTCTTTGTGATAAATTCGCTCTTTTAATAAGAGCCCCTTGAAGGCAATATGGAAAAAAAAAGTTCACTGAATTAAATTGTGTCCCACAGCAAGGCTATTACTAAGGTATCCTAAGCGACCAGGCAGTGGAAGTCCATTATAGTACCTTCTCCATTATGCCTTTTTGGTTCAGGCCAACAGTAATGAGCTATAAGAGGCCCTCACTGTTTCCAAGGGAGCATGGAGAACGAGTCATATCATTTCCATGAACATCTCCCTCTACACATCCTTTTTTATACTTGTGTCTAATTCTCTGGTAAAAATAAAAAGCATCGTTACATTTATTACAAATAATATGAAGGCTGTACTGGATGAGCAGTTGGAAGACAGATGGATGAAGACCTTTTTGATAATCGTACAACGCATGACAGCCATGAGGAAAAAGCATTGTGTGTAATAGAATGATTCAGAGAGTCATCAGTTGGGAGGATCCAATTCTCATAATTTACCATTTCCTGGGGCTGACGTTCTCACTAACCTCTTTAAGCTATGCCTACTGCATATGCACCACGACCCTGTAATAGAGAAGCGGTTATAGATGAATGGATACTTCATATGGCTAGTTTCAACGAAACTATTATAGTATAGCATACTACATATTTGATTAAATTTTAGGTCAATTTGTGAAGGAGGATATGGAAACAGCAATAATCGTAGCAGAATTGTATTCAGCAGTCAGGTAAACACTTACTTTTTCAGTACAATAAAATATAATAATTATCCATGCAAACTAAACAGATGTCACCTCAGTGTCCTTTGTGATAGTTGCAGCCACACATTATTGTCAGAGAGAAGAAATTATTTTCCTACGCATGGTAAATGTTTTGCAACTCTCGTACAATAGACTATTTTGCATTAATAGAAGGCTGCTACTTTCTTGCCATGTTGATTCTACGTGTCCTACTTTACGCTGTGCAGCACTGCAGTGCGCTCAAACTAAGAAGTATCTTTTGAACAGTGTGAAAATGCGCGCTAGGAATTAAATGTATGTGCATTTCCTTCACATGCTTTCTGAGTGATTTGAACATAATTCGGAGAAAGTATTTACAGTGCTTCAAAAAGAAACGCAGCTTTTGCACCTTCAGGTCTTCAGCTAATGTTACCTGAAGACCAAAATATACATCTATGACATGGATTTAGACAATGAATTTAGCGTGAATCTAAAAGTGTGGCTAAATGTGTAATTAATACCGACTAATCCCTCACAGTATCGTAAGAAAATCATCCGTGTAGATTTGTTTTGGGGTATCCGTCATTGGTTACGTGAAGGTGGATCAGAAGAGGTCGGTCAGAGAGCAGTGGCGTGGAACACTGCCTGGGTGTGTCCTCTGGTGTTTGTGTGTGTTTGCAGTGGCTCTTGGCTGTGTCTGGAGAATGGGGGAAACAGTACTCTCTTGAAGGAGAAGCTATTCTCTATTGTCTTCTTGCACCCTTGGCTTCCTTCACTCATGGAGATTACCATGTCTCCACAAAGGCGGAGGCAAAGGCCACGGCTCTTCAAGCATTCATTATGGGTGTTTAGTAGTGCATCAGTGAGTTAAGTAGTGCAAGTGGACTGTGGTGTTCCTGGGGAGGATGTCTTAAGCTGTGAGAACAGGGTCCTCCTGACTTTTCCTTTTGGGTCACTGGTCTCTGCAGCACTTGTCAGAGAGGCTTAGAGGTCAGTATAGCCTTCTTGACCTTCAGTCCAGGACTGTGTCAGTCTATCCGTGTGCTTTGACCCCAGGTTGCTCAAAATTCAAGAAGACCTCAAGACTGATATCTTTGATACCAGCCATCATCTGTCCAGTTCAGTCCAAGTTCAAGTCCAGTTTTTTTAGGATCCTAAACCATGAAGAGAAGATTTGAACTATTTATGTTGGTAGTTAAGAAGATGAAAAATCCTTATTCTTTACAGTATTGTGTTTGAAGATGAAGTCATGAAGATACAGGTGTCACTTAATCCATTGATTGATTGATTGACTGATTGATTGATTAATTAATTCCGGGGCAACATGTGGCTCAGTGGGTTAAGCCTGTGTGCCTGTAATCGCAAGGTCTCTGGTTCAAACCCAGCCTCAGCACATCCGCAGGTCCCTGAGCAAGGCCCTTAACCGCCAGCTCCCTGGTCACCGCTGTGGGTGGCTGCTCTTCGCGGACAACTTACTCCACAGAGAGCGAGTTGAGGGAGGTGTAAAAGACAATTTCCCCACAGGGACCGCAAATTATTATTTACCCTAATGACAGCCAGTAGTGACTTATCCTGCTATTCATAAGACCTATTAAAGTATTATACCAATGAATACAAATGATAATTTCTGCTGAAATTAAGAATACAAGCAGAATTTTAAAAATTAAAAAGAATTTTTTTCTGTTTTCTTTTTTATATTTATATTCTTTTGTGTTTGGAGGGTAGTATAGGCCAATCAACTGTAATATAGCTACGTGACACAGCACCTGCATGTTGTTGCAGCTGAAAGACCGAACAGCTAATTAGGCACCACTACTGATACCAACTATGTATTCAAACGTGTCGTGCTTTTCTCCTCGACACTCACATTTTTGTGTTTTATTTTCGCCTCAAAGAAAGGAAATGATTCCATTCACTGGTTTTCTGCTGGTATTCAATTGACTGGCAGGGATATGGCAGGATGAATTTTTATTTACTCATATTTTTATCTCTAAAGCATTTGAGTCAGATTTTTTCATCCGCAAATTTCAGGTATCTGTATTGGTATCTGACTTTCTAAATAAATATTTGTGTTGAAGACTGCAGGGCAAAAACTCCGCAGATGAACACACTCGTTTGTATGACCATTCATATCAGGCTACTTTTGTTTTCTCTGGCTCCCAGTAAACAATGCTGGTCCCAGTGCCTGACCGCACTCCTGCTCTTAGCCTTGTCTAAGACCCTGTGCCTTTTTGTCTCCATGGGTGTTTCCCCCATTATATTGATGCCAAAATGTCTATCTTTTGTCATCGTTCCTCCCCGCCGGTTGTTAAGACCATCTCCACTCCCGTCCCTAAATAAAGGCTCTATTGCTTCCTCCCATCCCTGTGTCACAAAGTTCTGGCCCAAACCGGAGCACGTCTCACAAAAAGTCTTTTTTTTCGGTTTAGACGGCACTTTGTAAGTTTATTCAATGGCTTGGTGATTCTGTTGTTTGGACAAATTTGAATCCTTTGTTGGCTAAGGATTTAGTTCAGTTTTGTGGTGAGCACAGATTTTGTCTTATAATGTCATGGTGGGAGGTTATTTATGTGTTTAGTCTTTCAGCCCATAGCCAGGGACACTTGGCATGCTTTCTCTTAACGGCTGCCATGAAGGTAACAGGCTTGTAGTCGCTGTGGTTATGCTGTGTTATAAATGACATACAACAGGTGCAGTGACACCGAGTGGATCGAAACATTTGATAGAGTGCGATACTGACGTCATGGGTGCTCTGCCCTTTACAATAATCATTATACACATTTACGGTGTCTCCACTTCACTTTTGAAAAACGAACTAAAATTAACTAAGTTCTGCGGAAGCATCTGGTATTTTTTTTTTTTTTTTTTGGCCAATGTCTTTGGTCTAAAAATGTTTATCAAAAATAAATCAGTTCAAGCACGCAACAACAAAGATGTGTTAACATGCTGCAGGATAATCCAGTTTTTGTTTTTGTTCTCTTGTTTATTGAGAGTCTCGAATTTCCCTGCCGTCTAGAGGAAGTGCTACAACAATGAAGCTAAGTCAATTGATCAAATCTCCCTTTACTTCAAGGCAATAAAAAAGACGATACTAATCTATTTTCACTGCACCATGAAATTAATTCTTACTGGTAGATGATCAGTCCAAAAAAGATAGTATCTTTTTGTTAATTTTTAGATATATTCCTTTTTGTTTGATGTTTGTCCTTTTATTAGTATCTTCAAAGCGCAAGAAGTCTTCAGGGTCAGGCACATTTCTTTCAGTGAAATATCCTTGGTGAATTGATTTCATATGTGGTTAAATAGGATTACATACCAGTTAACGTGACATCTCTTTTTTTAGCCCAAGGTAATGTCGTGAAACCTTTCTTAACGATATTGGATTGTTTTCTTTTTTTCTTAATTTATGCATTGATGTTCTAATAAATAGCACAAATATTACTGGAAAAGTTACCTGAAAAAACAAATATATGTTATATATTTATTATAATTTAGTGAAATTAAGTTCTGCAAAAACTACTATAATTTATGGTGATTAAGTAATGTCACGTGATCTTTATTTTGGTAAAACCTGTTGAAAGAAGTTGAGACAATTTTCCTTGCTGGATATCATTATTATGTTTATAGCTATAAAAGAAAATAGTTTTTGTATTGTAATGTTAAAGAGAAAAAATGAAAGCCAGAAAACATTTTCATCAAACAGGTCGTTTAAAATCAGAAATTATATATATATATGATGCATTATTTTGGGTGATGAAACCCAAACATGAAACCCGAATACAGGAATTTAATTGGTACCAAGCCTTACTTCCTTAATGGAAATGCTAAGGTATGGAAATATATTTATTATCACTGGTTTAGTATGTAGCCTGTTAGCCGTGACATTGCGCCAGAGATGCTCCTCCCACCTTGTACCCTGTGCTGCCAAGGACAGTCTGCAACCCAAGCCCAAGTGGATGGATGGATTATTAGCTGGAAAGTCATATACAGAATTATGGGTTAAATTCAAGACCAAAGCCCTGAAGCTCTGGGCTCGGAGTGCTACCCAGTGAGTCACTGGCCCACCATGGACGGAGCCACATAAATTAGTACTGCATCATATGGAAGAAAATAATTGTGTCAATTCTATGCATACATAGTAGCTGATTATGCTCTTTGGCCTGTCAATTAATTCATCAGTTGCCTCAGTGATGAAATTTAAATTGGCACCAACATAGTGTGGAGAGGACCGCTGATATTCATAATGGACAAGCCTGATGGGTCCTGGCAACTCATCTGCTTTTGAAAACATCCGTGGACAGCGTATGATTGCGGGGACCTTGCTGTATACACACACTGAATTGAATTATCACGGTGCTCATGTCCCCTAATTAAGCTAATTAAGTAACTATTTAGAGACTGAGGACCCCCAGAGATGGAGAGCACCTCTGATGATTTAAAATCAATTAGCTCACTTCATGTGGCACTTCATATCACCGGGGCAACCACGCACACTCCGGCTCAGAAATGCGTTCATCCCATATTGAGTGGATTATGATGCGCATATGCAGGTCCATTGTGTTGCAGTAGTCATTTGTTTTGCAGGTTGGTCAGTTGATATAAAGAAAATATTAAATCAAGCAAATGGGCTGCCAGATGTCTCATACTATATATACTCACAATGTTTTTTTTTAATTCCTCTTTGGTACAATTTGTTCCTTTTTTCCACTCCATTTGATTCCTCTGGTCTGATGAACAGTACATATACAAGTATTGCCCTGCTAAATGCTTTTTAATCTGCTGTGTACAAAATTCAAAGCTTATATAAAACACTAACCGATTCTATTAACATATACCATAATAACCAAGGTCGCTGTTGTTATTCCCAAATATCATTCTGCAGTTTCTTAACGGCCCTTGTTATAAATCTAATGAATATAAAGAGCGGAAGGCCTGCGTTTGTTCTGGCTTCTGTTTCTGTTGTTGTGCTCTGATAGACTGAAGGCCAAAATGAGAATCGGTTATTTAAAAGTACAAACTGCCTGATTCATATAGTTCAGATTGCTACCATTATAATTCAGTCATCAGAAGGATATTGTGCATTTTTCATAATGGGGGTTGCTGCCTAAATACGGTGGTGTGTGTGTGTGTATATGTGTGTGTGTGTGTGTGTATATACATTATTTACCAGACAGCCAGCATAATCCACAAGGCAGGGGGTATGCCCTGAACAGGAAGCTAATCCATCACAGAGCAGCATGCATTATGGGCAATTTAGACACATAGGTCGCTACTTTATTTATCCCATGACAGAAATTGCACCTAGCTGGCCTCATCTCATTGTCCTTTGTGAGGAAACCCACACAATATGGGGAGAACATGCAAACTTATGCACAGAGAGGAGAATTGTAACCCCCCCAGCCCTGGAGATATGAAGAGACAATGCTACACACTGCATCACTCTGCCTCCCCCAGATAATATAATATTTATATAGTTTTTTTTTTTTGTCTTTCTTGACACTGTTAAATGTGTTAATTAATTTGAATACTTTGCACACAGTGAGTTTTCATTCAGGGGCTGTAAAATGGCATCAAAATGTCCCACACAAGCATTCATAGCGGAGCAGCCCTACCTAACCAACAGGAATGAATGAAGTTTCCGTGTCTAATAAGTCACGCGTAGTAACGGTGTTAATGATTGTGCACACCCGGGAACAAAGAGGGTTCTGATGGGATTGACGAGCTGAGCCTTACTTAAAGCGGAAACGCTAGCGCTGCACTCCCGTTCTTACGTAACAGCCGGCCTGCTCTCTGGGCAGGCATTAGGGAGGGTGCGTTCGGAAGGACCCCCTGCAGGAGTTAATAGCCGGGCCAAGAGTCTGTGCACTGCATCAGTGTTATCATGCTGAGATGGTTACTATTATTTTTTGGGGGAAACTCAGGACTGGAGCATTTCGCTTTTGTCACAGAGTCAATTGAGGTTGTTGTTTTTTTTTTTCTCTAGCTACAACACCTGGACAAGCACGAGAAATGCACCCACAAAACTCGAACGAGTTTGTTCTAAGGATCTCGTGTCCCATTCTACTTGTCAAGCTGACTCTGCCATTAGTTGCTGCAGTATGACGATCCCAAGCTTAATTATGAGGATTGTTAAACTTAATTTGGCGCCCTCATCATCTAACAGCCAGGTACACAGGTAAACTACATGTCTTGCTCTCTGACTTGAACAAGAAGTAAAATCCATGAGAGCTGGACAAATGCTTCTATGCTCTCATCTTCTTTATGCTTAAAACAGTGAATTGCCGAACCCTTGACTCCGCCCCCTTCCCTGCCACATGGGCACACTCATAGATAAAAATGTACACAAAAGCTACATGATCAGTAGATGAAATTAATATCTTTTTTCTAGACTTTTAGCAGTGAGATGTTGGCTAGAAACACCAGTTCAGCAGACATAGTATTTATTACGCTTAGGATCACACACATAGTATCCGTTACAATTCACCACTAGCTTAATATTAACAGCAAGCAATGTACAAATGTGACAATCACTTTACTGTGCCAGTATGCCAGTGATGAATTTGGGATGTATCTGTTATAGGAGAATAAAACCCCTCGGAATTTGTCAGTCTGTCTTTACACGTTATTGATGATTCTTTGAGAAACAGCACAGCAATCTGTGATGATCAGCTAATGGATTCTGCAGTGCTGCAGATAAATTAATTAAAATCAACTAGGCGAAGATAGATTAAAAGTGTCTCTGTTCAGAAATTCTCTTGCATTGTGAGATTGTATATTAACCAGACAACTGCAATTATTATATACCAGAGCAAGAGAGATTTTAACCATGTTTTATGTATGAGAAACATTCAGCATTTTGGGTTAATGCCCAAATTATCCATTTCACGCAGTTCTGTAGATGTATATTAGACAAAGGCCAATTATGTGACTATCAGAAGTCACCATGGATTGAAGGATTCACTGTCTGTCCAGCTGCAGGCTAAATATCGCCTGGAATGGAAAGATATTTTATGGCAGTTCGCCATCAGTCAAAGCAGTAACGACTAAATGTAGCTACCTATCCCATCAGGAATGTCTCGTAATACACAGATTATTGTATTGGCAGTAGTAATTTTATATTTCCGACAGATTAACATTCTGGCTTTTGTCGTCTTCCTCTTTTTTGGGGTCCCTGCATTCGTGACTCCCAATCTCCGTGTCCGAAATGAAGAGGGCTACGTCCTGGCAGAAGAAGCTTTATAAAATAAGTTTGATGCCCCGGTTTGCAGGATCAATAGGAGGAGCCCAGCACTGCGCGGGCTGGGCTTTGGATCCGCGGGCATCTCAGGTCGAGCGGAAGAGGATGCCAGGCCGCATTTGTCAAGCACACGGTGGCTGCTGGACATGCCGCATTCATTATGCATGTTACGGTTAGCTGGCTTTACTTTGCATGGCATTCGATTGCTTCATTATTTATTGTATTAAAGCTATATCAAGACTACGCAGTACAGCACTGCTCCTCGTAAAACAGCATATGTAATACCTATCAAATATGGTCAAGTTAGGAAAGAACTATATCCTACCCTAACGACGACAGTATAAAGAGATGGGGGGGAACCTCTTAAGTTGCAGATGGACAAGACAAGGATTGTGAAAGCCTCCACCAATGCATAGCTTTTTTGCTGCCTGGAGAAATCATACACCGGGCTATCAAGCTAAAGCAAGGCTGGACAGGCTCCTGGTCTCTGCAGATGAATCAAGACACGAAAGTGACCACAACAGACGACACGTCAGCCTAAATCTAGCTGAGCTGCAGCCCACGGCTGACTCAGCTGTTTGAAATAATTAGCCATGGTTGGAGGTTCCTGTCATTAGCGACGGAGAGCCAACTCCGTCGAGGCCTTTATTTCGGCGAGGGACCGAGGCAAGGTGCCTCAGAAGGTGGCTGCTAGGAGTGAGCTAAACACCTGTATGCTTCTAGCTACACGGGGCCAGATGTGCATCAGACCTTTAATCAGTGCTGCTGTGATCTCCGACGCACAAGAATAAATAAAACTGGACTGCAAACCATTTGAGGCGGAGAAGCTCATGCCCACTGACCTCTGCTTCCTAGAATGAACTTTGTGGCCCATTTATGTCAGTGGAGCATGTGACGTAACTGGGAATGACTACATTCGGGACAAAGCGTGAGGAAAGTAATAAGAAACCGCATATAAATATTTCAATCCAATTAAGAAATGAGAGGCAGGGAGGCAAACAGTGCAGAATTGAAGCATGTACCCAACAACATGTGCACAAAGTGATTGTGGTTTGTGCAATATGACAGACATTTTGACATAATTAAAACACAAGAATATGAAAAATATTGCAACAGAGGAGCTACAACATAGTCGGTTCTCTTGATTTGGGTACTGAATAATTAAGCATTGAATTAGTACTTCTAAGAACTGTGGCTTCTTCATTACCAGCAAGCTTATTACAAATCCTCACTAGGTCTATTTTTTCCTTTGTTCTGATTAAGTTGGTCAACAAATACTTTCCATTTGTCTATGGTTTCTTGAATGGTTACCGGTACCCTACTAACAGTGGTACTATCTAGTCGCGATGGTACACCTTGTCTTCCTTTGAAAATGACATCCACAAATCAAAGCCTGCTTACAGTAGTCCCTGTTCTTCAGGGCTTAAACTCATTCCATTATTTTCCATGTTTTATTGTACATGATATATATCATCAGTATCATTGATATTATCTTTGACTGGACTCTACATCATTTTCTGAATGTATGTAGGAATTTGCTCAATCCAATGAAATCCTACGGTGAATCAATAGGTTATGTTCATTCATCCATATAGAAACCTAATAGAAATTAATTTCTGACATTAACTTCTGTCCATGGAGATGAATTTACACAACAAAATCCCCATGCTTTTGGTCCCTCCCCCTAGAAATACGTCTTTGATTCTTCGGGTTAATATCTTGCATATTTATATACTAGATTTTGAATTTCATTTGTGTTTACATTGTGTTGTCAAATAAGTTACTTCCTTTCCTAGCCCTTACAAAATGACCTGTTTTTGGAGCTATTTATAACACATGGTCATTGGACATGGTCTCGATGCAGTAATAATGTGAAGGCTTACAATGACTTTCTCTGTATGCGGTCACCCTGACTGGAGTTCTGTGACCCAGTTTGAAGCTGGCACCGCTAGTTTGTGGGAAGATGGCTTGGTTAAAGTGGGTCAGTAAAATTACAAGTCTATTAACCCTGACTGTTGCTTGGATGACACTGGCCTTGCATGGACACCGACTGCAACCATAACCAAAAATGACATGTACCTTTGTTGCACTGTAGAGACACACTTATTATTCATTTTTATGTTTTTCATTAATATCTTCAGCAAGATGTTATAAAGTAAGTATCCTAAGGTCTGATTTCTCATTCCAATATAAATCACATCCAGGCACATCTTTAACCTCATTTCCTTTGGGAAAGTCTTTTGGGTCAAAAGCTATCTGCAAAATCTACTGCTTTGTAAGTAAACCACAGTGGAGAATATCTACTAAACAGCTAGGCTCTGTAGATAATAATTTAAATAGAAGAGCATTTTATTCATTTTTAAGCATTTTGTTAAACAGGTTTTATTTTTGATGACACATTCAAAGTCAGTGACGGTTCTCATTAATTTTCCCACTGCAAAATCTATTGTCTTCTTGAAAGCGTTGTTTTCACATTGTTTATATGAGCGAATTAATAACTGCCATTAACCTGACGAAGGCAGGAGTCTGATAAAAGACTCCTCCAGATTGTTCCTGTCACTGCTTCTGCATGGTAGGTTCAATTGGTAAGGAAGTGAACAGAAAACAAAAAAAAACTTTTCTCTTAGATCCTCCTTAGAAGTTCAGGTCCATGTTCACTCACTACTCATTCCCAGTCAGTATGCGTCTATCTCAACGCACATGAATTGATTCTTAAACTGTCACATGACATCGTTACCTGAGATAAAAGAATTATTTAGTGTTTTAACAAATTCTTTTATTTTTTTAAAGATGCATTAAAATATGGAAGGTTACATTAGTTAGAAAAATATTGTGCTTTTTAGAAATAAATTCACATTTGATTTCCACTGTTTAATCCAGGTTGCGTAAGAGATTAAATATTTGTGTCTCGCGATTGTGTACCTTTAAAATGTCCTTTGCACCCCAAACTGTGTGAGTGTTTCTGAACACTTACGGGTTTGCAGACCTATAATTCCAATTAGTCAAGGGCTTTTAAGATATTTTCACCTACTACTCTGAGAAATCCCACGTACATGTGTTTGTCAGATTCTGTATATGATACGAATTACCGCAAATTAGTCTCAAATTCTATATGTGCATCTTTTTGATTTCGGCAGCATTTTTGTAAATAATGAAACATCCCATGTTTTTCTACCACATAATCCGTTACACAGATTGCCAGGGACAGAGTAATGGTCCTGCATTCTGCAGCAGTGGCGGATGATGGTCCTCACCTCTGATTACAATCTCACTCCTGCACTACTTTAGCCTGCCCCTGATTCTCAACAGGGTCCAAGCATCTTGACCCCACACTTCACTTTATAGAGTGCGCTCAGGGTGCCTCAGACACCTCCTGAGAGGCTGCCACAATCGGGGCAAAGAGTGACAACTACAAGGAGGTGAGGACATCATTGATTTCTCCCTTCTATTGAGGCTTCTTACTCAACTAACTTCAGATCTTGCCCTCCCACCTTCCTGCCTTACATATTTTCCTTCTTTTAAATATAATTACAGTGCAAATTGATGACAGATTTGGATGATGACATTCATTAACATAAACAACGTATATCACATGTAAAATATATGTGTATAATTTTCCCTCTTTCCAATTTCACAAAACAAAAAGTCAATACCCTGCAAACTCGCACTGAATAAGCTGTTGCAAGGTGGATGGATGGATGGATATTCAAAGTAGAACAATACATAGTGACACGATACTTCTGGGTTTTCTTTAAAAATATTATTTAGTTGTTCTCTGCAAATTTCTTGCAGTGGGGCAAATTGACTTTTGTTGATATTTTTACTGCCGTTTTCAAAATATATAACTAAATTATACAAAAAAAGCACCATATGTGAGGAAATTAATAAACATCTTTTTAATATTATTTTTAATTTGGAAATGCCAGGCCATTTTGTGAAACGTGCACCACAGGGTGTTTCTCACTGAGTGCTTTGGGTATTATGGAAGAAAAAGCAAATGACCTTCTGTTAAGTATCCAGAGATTGAGGGTGTCCAGCCTTTCATCAGCATTAAAACCCATCCGTGACTGAAACTTAAGCCAGAGAGGCTGATTTTGCAACTGGTCCTAGATGATGAAAGTTGGCAGGGACCAGTCAAACAGGTCCCCGGCAGACCGGTCCGTAGCTTAGCGAAATGGAACATTCCATATCCGACACGTATTCCCGTTTTAATCTTATTATGAGGCCGCTGTCTCTGCTTATCCTGTCAACCCAGAGACAGCGGTTATACATGCATATCCACTCTTCTCACACACACGCACACACACACGCACACACATCTATCTCACACACAAACACACACACACACGCTCAGCAGGTCTCTGTGATACTGCTGAGTACCTTACCACACTGACACTTTAGCATAAGGCTGCAGAAAATGAAAACTGAACTTGTGGGTAAGTGTGAGGTTTGCGGTTGGCACGTGACGATGTGAATAAGTGTGATAGTGAGAAATGTTAGCTTTTATGTCTGCATATCATTGTCTCTCCGACCCTTTACTGGAGAAGCAGTTATTTCAATGGATTGATGAATAGATGATGAATATCTTACGCTACAAAGATTTTGAGATGGATCGTCATCCACTCTCCACAGACCCTCCTCAAAATCTTTGCAAACAAAATCATAATTGCATTTTCACTGACTATATTAATTTTGCAATAAACCTTAGGATTTATCATACTGGTATCTGTGGCCAACATGTAGAAGTGGATATGATTTAATTTGCATAATGCTAAAGCAAAAATGATCCTTTTTATCAATGAGGTTTCATTCATTCTTGTGTCATGCTTGTATTCCTGGCCACGTCTATAGCTGTTTCCTCACTTTAGGATTTTACTTGAACAGAGTTACGAATTACTAAAGTTGTTGTACAGTGTCCCTGTATTTTACACTTCAGGATAGAATAATTCGTGGTCAGACCTTAACCGTGGTTTTTACCATGTTACTGCAAGAGAGAACTTTTTTTTGTTACCTGACCGAAACAGACTAGTCCACAGCTATGAAAGATAAAAAAGGGATTTTCTGTATCTGCTAAACCATACTGAAGCACAGTAAAGCAGGTGTAGAAATGTTTTAGGATTAGATTGCATAGCTAATCTCTTTATGGTGCGTGTG
This sequence comes from Hyperopisus bebe, assembly GCA_026777045.1. NCBI lineage: Eukaryota > Metazoa > Chordata > Actinopteri > Osteoglossiformes > Mormyridae > Hyperopisus > Hyperopisus bebe. The sequence continues at coordinate 10,975,141 of JAODJW010000040.1, read as the reverse complement.
CAGCCTCAGCAAGTGCTACAGTATATGTGTTAACTCACCTGTGGATACATTGTGGGGCAGGTCTCAGACGGTTAATTCTCATCCGTGGGCAGTCAGCAGAGCTACCACATGCACTGAGTATGTGCCATTAAACTGTGCTGTGTGCACTAATAAATATCATGAAACCTGTGTTCAGTATTGATACAACTGGATGCGATAAATTCAGGTATTTTTCTTGGAAAGTTGGTCAAAACTGATACAGAATGGAGTACTTGGTTAAAGAGCAGAATTGACAGCTAGTTAGAATGGATGCTTAATAATTTTCAATCAGTCAAGCAATCATTTAATAAATCACTCAGTCATTCCAGTCGGAGTATGAATGCATGATGCAATACGGTAAAAATCAACCCGTTATCCATTATTATTTAGTATTCTGACAGGTATTCTGTCACACAAAACACAGATTGTCTTTCTTCTCTTTATGCCTTATATGCACACATTACAATTTTACAATTTTTTTCAGATTAAGTAAATCATAACGTTTCTGCAATGACACTGAAGCTGTACATAGTATATGATGAAACTTACCAGGAATGCAACAGGAATGATCTGTATGGAGCCATGCTGATTTAAGTTCTGGTGTGATAAACAGGCCTCTTCCATGATGGCTTAAGTACCTGCAATGTTATTTACTTTTCAGCCCAAATTGAAGTTATACCATGCAAAATCTGTGGAGACAAGTCATCTGGAATCCACTACGGCGTCATTACATGTGAAGGCTGCAAGGTGAGAAGGACGTGCTTCACATTAGTGTGTTTGGAAGCACATTCCAACTAATCTTAAAAAGCTGTATTTTTTACATAAATACAGTTAAGGATGCCAAAGAGTAAATGACACCCACAAAACAAACTTCGATATAATCCATGACCTGAGTTTATCCTTAAACTGCAAAATAAGAAGTTCTACAAACTTGACAAACAGTTTTGTGCCATCTTTGTCATCCTCACATCTAATTGAAACACACTCAAACTAATATTTGTCTTCCTTTTATACCTTACAGCTAGGTTACTTTGGAGAGCCTTAGCACTCTTTCCACTCATCATAAAGTGTGCGATTATTCTGTATTAGTTAAGTAAATAGCAGCTTACATCGGTATATCCACTATGTCGGTCTGTCAAGAGCATAACATACGTCAGTAATATGACGAAATCTGTGTATACTTTTTCCAAGTAAAAGGAAAATTTAAATCCAAAATGAATCAATTCTCCCCCTTCCCCATGTCGTTAGTAGATATGCTGAATTGGCGCCATTTTATTTTCAGTAATATTGTTGAATTTTGGGTCCATGCAGGGATTCTTCCGAAGGAGCCAGCAGAATAATGCTTCATATTCCTGCCCTCGTCAGAGAAACTGCTTAATCGACAGGACGAATCGAAATCGATGCCAGCACTGCCGTCTACAGAAGTGTCTCGCCCTGGGAATGTCTAGAGATGGTGAGAAGGGCACCCTGTGCCTCGGTTTAACCAAGTCTCCAGCTTAAACCCGAAGTAAACTCTAACTAAGTTCTCGGTCCCACCACCTTGCAACGTATGGGGTCTGAATGAAAGAATGAATATTAAATATTAATTCCAGTACAGCAACTAATATACCAAACCCCAGCTACAACCTTTGTATTGCTGGAAAGATGCAGTAACTTCTCCAATAAAAGAAAAGAAATAAAAAAATAAAATGAAATAAAAAAATAAAAGTGTTATTAGAACAAAGACAGTTTCAATATATCCAGTGCAGGATTTCAATAAGATCCCACAAAACAATTCAGCAGATTATGTTTTTGATGAGTGAATGTAGGGTAGCAGCAAAGGATTCTGGGCTCCCTGACAAGATGCTACCTTGGACCCCCTCAGTACCTTCTGCCAAATGGGAGGGGGGCGTGCCCTGTGGCCCCCCTCTCATACAAGCCCAGAAAAGAATTCCCACCTGGTGATGGCCCTGGAGAATACAAATAGTTTTATGCTGTGCAGTGCAGACCTCAAGTGAAACCTTCATAGCGCAGCTGACTGTGAAATTAACGACAACGCTGTCTTTGTTCCCTATAGCGGTGAAGTTCGGGCGAATGTCGAAGAAGCAGCGTGACAGCCTGTATGCAGAGGTGCAGAAGCATCAGCAGCGGTTGCAGGAGCAGCGGCAGCAGCAGAACGGAGAGGCGGAGGCCCTCGCCCGCGTCTATACCAGCAGCATCAGCAATGGCCTCAGCAACCTCAACACGGAGATCGGCGGCACCTACGCCAACGGGCACATCATCGACCTGCCCAAGGCGCCGGCCGGCACGGGCTTCTACAGCGTGGACTCCACGCAGCCGTCCCCGGATCAGTCCGGGCTCGACATGTCGGGGATGAAGCAGATCAAGCAGGAGCCCATTTACGACCTGACGCCTGTACCCAATTTATTTACGTACAGTTCGTACCCAGATGGGCAGCTGGCGCCCGGCGTCACCATGTCTGAGTTAGGTAGGCGAACCTCATCGCTGTAAAGAACACTCTGTTTGTATATACCTACTTAAGGAACCTCAGGGCCTTTATGAAATAAAATAAATGAAAATACATTCCGGCAACAAAAGAGGGGATGGAATATGATGTTAATGTTTGACGAAAAATGTGTAAATGTGATTTCTGATATGCAGTTTCTTTTTTTTTTTTTGGCTGGTAGTAATATTACAAGCTGGCCACAGTGCCAAGCCTTGTGTTTGAGGAAGGGTCCATATGGGCCGAATGATGACGGTGACTCATGTTGATAAGCACTGACTCAGAGATGACTCCGCCTTAAAGGGACTTCAACATGTATTAGGGTTATCCGCTCTATCAGTACATTTTAAATATACACCATATATAACTATATGCTTATTGATAAGTATATATATACTATATATAAATATATGATACTGAGGCATGGCAGTATTTTCGAATTGAAAATACAAAGACATCAATTGAATAGTCATTATTTGTCCACTATGATTTCTACTGCAATGCTGAAATTCATTCTCCTGTTAATGTATCATAACTTAATGCACTTCATGCACGTTGAATCCAAATCATTAACAAATCAGATCCAAATATAGTTCTATTCATGTTTTAATAGCAAGGAAAAAGGAAATGTACACAAAGAAAAATAAGATGCTATTAATCATTCTCACACTCCTTCTCTAAGTATGAGTAACAGTGACATTCAAATTCAAAGAAGGCAATGCAGAATTAAGAACAAACCAGAGTCTTTCTTTTTATGTGCTTCTGGAATTAAGGGAATGTTGCAATGTAGATGAAGATATAGAAACTGAAATTGCATCATGTGTACTTTTTATCTTTTGCAGATAAGAGTGAGAAGGTGTCTATATTTTTGAGTTTAATTATCATTGGAACTCAATTTAGGATGGAAGGTTTCTTTACATAGACCTGTAAAACGATAAGGTAGTTAAGCTGATCTAATTCTGTAAAATATTCAGCTACCTAAAGGGATATGAAATTCTGTTAACAACTAGCAAGTGAAGTAGAAAATATGTAAGGTGGCTTCCTCTGGTCTTGGGGCTGGGTCATTACAGCTCCTAAGCCCACTTTCTGTGTCCCCCACAGATCGAATCGCACAGAACATCATAAAGTCCCACTTGGAAACGTGTCAGTACACGGCAGAGGAGCTGCAGCAGCTTGCGTGGCAGACGCACACGTACGAGGAGGTCAAGCTGTATCAGAGTAAGGTGAGTGTTACAGGGACGAGGCCCCGCCCCATATCTGCTCTGCTCAAAGCCTGTGATAAACACACACACCACTGCAACACCCTTTACATCCCTCACAAACATTATCTTTGAAAATCCCTCAACCATGATAAGCCCCGCCAGATATCTGCTTTCTTCTTGCCATCCCAGTCCGGCATTGACAGTGGTGTGCTCTGCATTTTTTCCCCCCTCTTTAAGACTAGACCTGTCCTCTAATGGTTTGGCTACTGGCTTGCAAGAATTCCATCGCTTTTTAGATGTAGCATATGACCTCCCTAAGGCTCTATCACAATAAAGGGAAATGCCGGTACCATATCTAATCCAGCTAAGTGCAGAAATAATCCCACCAACACCGGCCTATTGTGTTGGAAATAGCAGAGGCACCACATCCTCCCCAATGAAAGACTTTTTTAAATTAAATGCACGGATCTGCAATTAATACCAAATATAAAATGGAATTGGAAAATGATACACAAAGTCAATTCCCACTGTGCAAAATTGATTATTGGTAATTACTTCAGAAGGCTTTGAAATGTCTTCTCTCATAAGGAAAATCAAAACTATTTTTACATTTGCTTTTATACTTTACCTTGTTCTGCTCATGTTGTTTTTCACTTAAAAACGTGGCAGATCCTTGTATTTGTGGTAGAACCCAGTAGTACCTCAGTTCATTATTCTGAGAAAATGATCTATAGTTATAGGGCACTAAGGAATGTGTCAATACCATTTAACAATGAGAATACAATGTGGCAAACCCAATAGGTATAACCCAGGAATAACGCTAGTGCAGCGGTTACCAGTACACCAAACTATAATTAACTCTGGATCGCGTGATCGATTCCGCTCACTCAGTCAGCCAGTTTTATCATGGAGGGATTCCTCTCTCCTCCAGTTGGTGAATGTTTCTGGACACAATGGACCTTGGTTTTGTTATTGCTGATGGAATTTGGTCCACAGGGAAAAATTGTCAGGGACCCCTGCCCTAATCTTTTACGTCCTTTCTGTCCAGATGGTCGTGTGTGGGACCAATTGTGTATTTTAGGCATCTAAATGGACACCCCCAATGTGCTATTACAGTACTGTACTTTATTTTAATGTTTTTAGTTAGCTGACTGTAACTATGCTGTTTTCATTTTTTATTTATTTTATTTTATTTTAAAGTTCCTTGTTCAGCCCAGTTATCTAGGCACTTAGGGTAGCTAAAAATCAGATCAAGCTTTTCGAAGGCACTAACGGCATACAGTAAGGCACCGCTTGTGTTTTTGTTTCATGTGCATTTGCTGTTTTATTGTTCGATCTGTAGACGCGGGACGTGCTCTGGCAGCAATGCGCGATCCAGATCACTCACGCAATACAGTACGTGGTGGAATTTGCCAAACGCATCACGGGCTTCATGGAGCTCTGTCAAAACGACCAAATCCTCCTTCTCAAATCAGGTAGGTTGGAGGCGCGTCGAAGAAACAGCGCGAGCTTCCGACGCTTTTAAATTAACGTTAAACTGACACGTAACTGGGCAGGCCTTCTGCCGCGATGTTGGGCAGCAGTGAATGTGGCTGCCTGAACACGGCTCATCTCCTCCGTGTCTCTGAAGGTTGTCTGGAGGTGGTCCTGGTGCGGATGTGCCGCGCATTCAATCCACTCAACAACACCGTGCTCTTTGAGGGAAAGTATGGAGGCATGCAGATGTTCAAGGCTCTAGGTACGGCCTTCGCTCGCGGCCCTGCTGGACATGCACAGCCCAGCGTTCCAATTTGGGTCAGAATGTTGGCATCTGATTATTAGATAATTAGTAACACAGGAAATAAAAAGCAGAACAGAGCTCCCAGCTTGTGTGATGCTGTTTATAGGTCAGAGAAGTAGAGCAGGTTTGTGGTGGGGTGGGGGGTGTAATTAGCATTGGGAGGGGAGGGGTAGAGGTTGTTTGTAACTTGTTACCGTTAACATGTAGACTTGGACATACAGAACCACCTTAAATGAAACTGATTTGAAAATTATTAAGCAGATGAATCTCCTATTCAAAATGCATCATCCTACTAAGACGCATCTCGAAGCACAGAAAAGAAACTTGTATACTTACAGACCACATACAGAACAAGCAATGTCTTGTTAAAATACTCTGGACAATCATATGGTGTTCTATTTCGCAAAAAATAGGAATACTTTTAAGAGTAAGTGAATAGCAGAATGAAGAGAGCATGTATATATGAAATCAGATCTCAATAGTAAGTAAATAGTAAGTGTCAGGCAGCAGTATGAGATGCAGGTATCTTTGAGTAAGTCCCTACAAACCTTGTGTACCATTTACTTTGCAGGCACTGTCTCACGTTGCCTATAGACAGCTTGTGAGGTACTAGTCATTGTTTATATAAGCATTCGTATGTAACTGTACACATTGCATAACAGTAAGTGTGTGCACATGCATCTCTGACGAGGACTGTGTGTCTTTATGTGTAGGTTTAACTCTAAGCTCCTTGGTCTTTGTCTCGCTCTGTTTCCCTTCGTCTCCATCAGGGTGTGACGAGCTCGTCAGTGCGGTCTTCGAGTTTGCCAAGAGCCTGTGCTCCCTGCAGCTGACGGAGGAGGAGATAGCCCTGTTCTCTGCCGCGGTTCTCATCTCCACAGGTGAGGCTGTGGCTCTGTCACGTCACCAACCCCTGAGTAATTTCTCCACTTCCTAGTGCAGCAGGTTGTGGGGTCAAGGGCCAAAAAAGCCAGGGTTAGGAATAAAATCTCAGCTGAAAAGGGACGAGGTCTCATCAGTAGTTGAAAGAATAATATTTAACAAAAGAAGCAACTCGAACTAAAAGATGACCTGCAAATGAGCATATCACCTTCTTTTCGGGGAAGATGCTCCTAACTCTTAATAATCAACCTGGCTGCCCCAATTTTGACAAGGTGACCAATCCAATCAGGGTCAAATGGATTGTAACAGTTTGTAACATTTGAGCCTCACGGATTTAGAGACTTGCCTGTATCACATGGGTGACTGACTCCCACACCCCCATCGAAATCACTGACAGAAAGTCCACAAAGAAAGATAATGTCCAACCAAAATGCGTCCCCTCCCATGTGCCC
>JAODJW010000040.1:10954380-10966217 GCA_026777045.1 Hyperopisus bebe | reverse complement strand
GTTAGTGTGTGCTGGACTGTTGTCGAACAATCGCTGAGAGCCACTTGTAGGGGAAAAAAAACAAACAAAATTTATATTGCACTCCAGTTGACGCTCAACGTTTACTGAAAGTTATTACAATTTTATGTTGTGACAACACTTGATCACACAAATCCTGGAAACCTTCTGTGAACGATGTAACTATGACCTCTTAATCTGTCAACATTTTGCACACTTGGTCTGCAAAGACGTTCCGCCAGAGGCCGATTGGGAAAAGGACTCTCGGAGAACAGCAATAATTGTTTTTTTTTTTTTTTTAATGACTCAAAATTTACGAGACGAACCTGAAGCAGGGCAGTTCTTATTATTGGGCCTGTTTAAGCAGAAACATGACACAGGCACAAAACAACTAAATGAAGTATATGTATAAAATAATGCAAAGGGTATAATCCAGCATTTAAATAGTTTTCATTTGTTTTTGCTCCTAATTAAAATAGAGGAGCAATTCTCATTTAAGAAAGATAAAACTGCCACATTGTGTTTTAATTGCTCTTTATGTGTAAGTTATACAGTAGAAAACCATCATAACCACAAAAATCACATAGTTAAGATCCAGTTTTCTGTTTATTTTTCATCTTTCCAGACTGAAGCCAGATAGGGGTTTGCAGCAAAGGCCATGAAATACTTAAGAAGAACGGTTGTTTTTCATTCTATAATTATTGGGATTTTTTTCTCATTCCCATATGCATTTCTACAAACAAGACATGCTATTTCTTTCATTAAAGCTGGGTTTGCCAAGAGTTTTCACATTAAAGTACCTTTTTTAATTACCCGATTGTACAGGAAGTCTGCATGATGACCAGGGGATGTAGAGGTCATGTGATGAATCTCATAGTTTCCCTTGTGCCACACCTGCAAAATTTGCCCATAGGGCTGCCATCTGTTCAGTGACCTTATAAACAGGCATGTGGACATTTTTAAATTCCACTAACATTCTTAAGCAAATGTATGCTTAAAAACTCATCCACAAAGAGATTTAATGTTATGGTGTGTGTCATCAATCAATGGGTCCATTTAAATGAAGCTTGTTTCTATATGCAATCAATAACAGGGTAAATTTCAAATGGTTTTCCAGACAAATTTTAATTTTATCTGGTAATAATAATAATAATTGTTGAAACCTTACTGGTTGTGACCTTATGGAAACCAAGAAAAGTGTGGCAATTGAAATACTACAATGAAAATGACATCAATTTAAATTAACAACTATAAATTAAAAAAAAAACGTTATTTAAATTAGCTGATAATTCAAATGATCATGTCATATCAGGTCATGAAATATTGCATTACAGTACATTGCGGGAATACAGATGTCTAGATGTAAGGGCCCCAGAAAGTCCAGATGATGTTCGTATAACACCATTTGTTCACAGTCTGCTGGAACTTTCCACACAGAGCCGTTCCACTTGCTTCGGTCTACAGCGTCTCACAGATAGGAACCCAGGACCCTCACACAGCAAAGCACTTAGCAGTGTTTTATTTTCTTCCTCAAACAGGGTAAATGAAATCATTCCACTGGAACATCTGCAGTTTACAGTTGCAATACTTAACTTTGTAGTTAACTGTGCTAGACAATCAGTGTGTTTTATTTAATTTTTTTGTAGTATTTATATGAAATTATCTTCATGTTTGTCTATTGTTTTTGCATGTAATTAAAACATATTGTGTGGCCACTCAAATAACTGCCTTTGGTTAGTATACGTCCAAATGTATTTATTTTTGACTTCTCAGGGCGCCTGTCGGTTACTAAATTTTTCTATTTTCAAGGCAGTTTATGTCTGACGTTTAATAATAATTGATACTTTATTGATCCCTATGTGGAAATTCTCTTCACACCTCCACCAACTTACTCTCTGTGGGTGAGAGCAAGCTGGTTATAAAGGGCAGCCACCCATAGCTGTACCCAGGGAGCTGGGGGTTAAGGGTCTTGCTCATAGAGTTGCAAATGGCCTGAGGCTTGAACCAACAACCTTCTGATCACAAGCACAGAGGCTTAGCCCACTGAGCTACACACTTCCCACAATTGAAAAGGTAGTTTACTAATAATAATACTGCTCCATTTGGAATAGTAGTTTGCAATTGGCCTTTGCTCCTAGATGCAATGTTTTGTACATTTTTACATGAATTAAAAGAGGAAAAGCATAATGATTAATTTCTAAATAGGTTAAGATACAGCATTATGCCACTAGATGGAACCATCATAAAGACATTTTCACAATTCTACGTGGAAACTGGATGCATTGTGCTTTATGATGCGGAAACCTGTACCTAATTTATGCAGTATATATAATATCATAAAATATGCATAAAATATGCAATATGATCCATATAATTGGACATAGATTGTAAAAATTTAATTCAACGGCTTATTAGTCAATCTGACCAGTGCAACTTATGGGAGAGAAAGAAAATATTATGACGCCTATTGTGAATTTAAAAGGTTAATTAAATTTACATTTGCCATACTTAAATAAATTCAGAAATATGGAAAAAAAAGAAATATTCATAGAATATTTTTTCAAAACCCCTCCTGTTTCTTTCTCATTTGTTAATAGAGTGCACTGTGGTAGAATGAAAACCAGTCAGTCTGAGAATCCCTTTGTCTTTTGACCTAGTGATGATGTTCTTCTTAATTATTCCTACTGTCCCGTCCATTCTGACTGCAAGCCCTGTCATGCCCAGATCCCCCTCTTCTCGAAGAACACCTCCGAAAGACAATCACTTCTTGATGCAGCCATTGCATGGTTGAATTTATTCTCAGGGAACTGTATTTCTCCTTGAAAGAGAACACAAAATTGTGACCATTTGGAATTATTTACCCATGGTGTTTAAAGTAGGAAATACCCAGACAAGGCTTTCATGTGTATTTTTATATTGATGACAAAAAGGCTGAATTTACTATCTGAAACAACAGTACTGATTATGTGTGCTTGTTCAAGAGCAAATGGCAATAATCATTCCAAATGAAACCCATGCTTTTCTGTAAATAGATTTATTTGCATAAATATTTCTTTAAGCCGTTGTGATGATTGATCAAAATTTATGTTGAATAATTCTTATGCATTGCAAATTTAAGTTTCTCATGTAGGTTTCAGATTGCATTGGTTCTTGATGCACATTCAGAAGTTAAATTATTGAAATATATAGAATAAATTAGCCAGCACCCTCCATCCAATGCACAATAAGCAGTGATTTCAGGTGAAATCTTCTGATTTTTGTTGCAATGAGGTTATTTTTCTGTGCGGTTTGTTTCTGATGAGACTGTGAAGAGAGAGGGTCTGGGAGGAAGTTCAACACTGTTAAGTACTGTAGAAATAATTGTAAGCATTTTCTTTTTTCCTTTTAGCTTTTAATGATTGTTTTAATTTTTTTTTTATACTATTATTGTTGTTGGTTCTTTTTTTTTTTTTTTTTTTTTTTTTTTTTGCATGCCGTCCCATAACAATGAAATGTTTGATCTTTTGGAATTTTTTTCCATATGATGCAATGGGTGGGGTTATGGTAAGGGGCTAGGAGATTTCTTCTCTTTGAATGTCCTGAAGTTGCAAGTAATATGTGCTGTGGTGAATGCATTATGGTACACGTGCCTCGGTAGGATTCTCATTCACACTCTTCACATTATTGCGACTCCTCATTCTGAAATTGGTACTCTGTTTTGGGGAAGGACAGTGACCTGTCACATTGGAGCTTATGGGTGGATCAAAGGTAGGAGTGGGGCATTGATGTCGTACTTCAAAATCTACTTATGCAGAATGCATGCGTGTAATTGGAATAGAAGTAACTTTCACTTTTGTTAACTTATTAAATAGAATGTTTCTGCCTCCCAGAACATGTAGCAACTGTAACCAAAACTTCTTAACGGTACTTAGTGTACATGTTTTTAAGAACAGAATAAGGTCTTAATAAAAGAAAAAAACAAGGAAATAAAAATAATTGTTTAAGTGCCATAGCTAGGCTGAATAATTTGAACGGCATCATTGGATAGATGCGTTACCATGTTAGTTAACTGGACAAACAATCAGATGGGGAGTTCATAAGCAAATGTAATTCATTTGTTTTGTTTTATTTTCTGACCTGTGAACTTTGACCCAGCTGTAAAGGAGATGTTACGAACCTAGTCCCTGTATCAGCAAACAGTCTAGGTCTCTTTAATAGGCCTGCGTTTGTGATGTGCAGCGTTTGTCTAAGTTCTTTATTGATACAGCCTCTATAGTGTTTCTTCCTTCAAGTTGTAAATATCAAGCGAAGATCTAAATCGATTTTGTTAAATTCTATATATTTTACGCTTTTGTAGACGTCTTTCTGGGGAAAAAATAAAGGAAATTTTATTGATGCATTTCCTCATTTTATAATGCAGATATTTCATTTTTGTTTTTCTACCATAACTGATTGTAATGCATCTTTTCAAGCATACTTTAAAGAAAGAATGCTTTTCAAGCTCCTTTTAGTATAGACCAACACAGTTTTACTCGCGCTTTCCTGACTTTCCAAAGAGAATGAACTGAATGTTCACTGAGCAATTTTGCATCCTTTATGCAATGGTTTGTCATGTACAGTTGGAAGTCACGCACAACACAGATGAGTCTTTTCAGAGACATGCCCAATGGGCAGTTGTATTTTTTTACAATTACATGCTCTGGGCAGAGCAAAACCCTTACTAAGAGAGGTTGTTTATAAACCCCTCAAGTTCAACGTGGCATTCCTGTTATAGGATGGCTTGACTCTACCATATTGTTTACTGGGAAGGGCACCTCTGGGGTGCATCAAAGAGACAGGCAGGCCGCTGCACGCAAAGTTTGATCCTTTGTAGAGAAAAAGGCAAATTGACAATTAAAAACAATCAGTGCTAAATCCACACTCCACTTCTCTACGTCATCCTCCAGCAGATACATGCAAATACAAATATAAAACCATTTTTAAGAATTAAAAAACAACAGAATATTTTGAACTTAAAATGGGAATTAAAAAGGGGAATTTTATGTATATGTGACCTACATCTTATTTTGAGATAAGTACATAAAATGCGTAATTTATACTGAAACTACTAAAAAATCCTTAGCAATCATTTGAGAATAAAGTCTTCAGTTAAAAGAGACTTCTTGTGTTTTTTTTTTGTAATTTCCAAGTCATTTTAATAAATCTGTCTTCATGCTTATTTCTCCTAAGAAATTAGTAATTTTCCTTTATAATGTACAAAAAATATTTTGCTAGCAAATACTTTTTCTGTGTTAACATCCCAGCAAGTGGTTCAATTAAAAAAGGAAAGTGAAAGGTAAGAATTTATTGTTTGTAATTGTAAATACAAAATTATGTAAAGCATCTACTGTTTTACATTACATTAGAATGTAAAATAAAGTTCTTAAAGATGTAGTTCAATGCTGTTAGAATTCATTTTATAATGTACAGAATATTCTGAATGTTTGCTGTATATGACAATCAATGTTTGTTTTTGCTCCTTTGATGCTAAGAAATAAAGTGCATAAAATCCTTGACATACCCAGGCATCTTTATCAGTGAAAATGTACATATCTACAGGAAGAGTTGCCTTGGATTTTTAAAATGACTATTTAGATATTTTTAAAAATGATTATTCCTCATGGTCCTGACCAAGATAAGGGTATAGAAGATAGATGGTTGGATGGATGAATGGAAAACGATCATGCTATTACTGGTCTGTACAAAGCATATTTTGTAGTATAGGTTGAAGTTGATTTCATATTAAACATAACAAAACAATAAAACAACACCGATGCGTAATATTTTACTTGCCCTTCTAGTGATGGTAATGTTGTTACAGAACATTAAGTCAATCAATCAATATAACAAAGGACCCAGTGTATCTTCTTCAGCAGAATATAAAATGGAGGTCAACTGATCAAAGCACTACTCTGAATGTTTTTGTTTTTTACTTTTCTACAGTAAAAAAATGATCCAGGTCTGGTCAAGGAACCTATTGCTCAAGTTATCTAAAAATATATATACATATACATTTTACATAGTTAATTATGAAAATCATGTTCATTTTCATCGGAGCCCAGTCAGAGCCGAGTCACAATCATGTCAATTTCCTCTTCAAAAGCAAAATTTATCTCCCCTCCGATGGCGTTACTTCTCTTCAAGTCTGACAAGAAAAACACATAATTGAATAAAATGCACTCAGGCAACAGGAATGAATACATTATTACAAATCAGGCATTTTAATAAACTTAAAATAAAAGCCAAACATGTTTAATAAATAACAGTTTTAAACTAACAGTATTCTTGAAGAAGATCTGAAACCACCTTTGAAATATCAAAACATGTAAGGATGAGGGTTTTCATTTGTTTGTTATTTCTTCAACTTCTGAGGAGACGTTCCCACTAGATCTAATCACCATCTTGTGTTTACCATGAGATAGTAATTAATATATAATCAAAGTAAATTTGGGCACAGCACAAAAGAAGGTCCAACCCCCACATCTGCCTTTGTGTTGTCATAGAAATTAAATAATTTTATATTCCATAAACATTTCTTCCAAATATTCCAGGTGTAATTAGTTGCTTTTCATTCATTTGAAGTGCAGCATTTAATTTCAAGGAAAGAAGTGCAGGACTGACAAGCAAAGGTGTCACAGGCACACGGGTCCTTCTGGCTCGGAGATCTGAGAGATGGTGCTTATTGACACAGACCTCCATGTCCTTGACAGGCTGTTCTCACCTGAGAGTTGTAGCTTTCTGCAACAGGAGTTGCAAGCGTGGTTCTGGATGAAGCTCTGGATAGCATCACTTCCGAGGTTGGCAGGGCCGAACACCATGTCGCCAGGGGCGCTATGGACGTGCGAGAGACAACGCTGTCACGCCCAGGCCAGATTTTGTAGGACATCATAAGAAGTTAAGACAGTTTTCCTAGAAGTTCTCCTGAGGAGCTTATAAGCTCGTGATGCCACAAATATAACTCAACACTATCTAAGTTCCTGTTAAGGTTAGTTACCGGACAAAACCGCTCTTACCTTTTATCATCCGATCTGATGACAGATGGATCTGTCAGTTCCACCCCAACACCTTGCAAAAATTGGATATTTACATTGTTACATGTACAAATTAACTGCAGCAGTCAACAGACTCTTACAATTCTCTAACTGTTTGTGAATGAAACAGACCTTGCAGATCGAGAACAAGAAGTTCTCCTCGGGAGAACTGGTATGTCCAGTGAGAGAAAGCCAGAATGTTCTCTTCCAGACAAGTGCTGGGGGATATCTCTTCACCATTGTTGTTGTTATACTTCTGAAAATCTCCAGGCATGTACCTTTCAATGGTGAACCACTTGTCTTCCAAACGCCAGTGCAAAAGAGACACATCAAGAAACCTGACAGCAAAATCCAAAGTAAAGCACCAAGGCCATTAGTATCAATAAAAGAAATGCAGAAAAAAATGCAGAAAAACATGAACTGATTAATATTTTGTAATTAATTTGTCTCCAGCACAAATTGGACTAAGTGTATGTATTAAACCAGTTAAACCTTACTTCAGACATTCTCAGCTATTTTTTTCAGTGTGATAAATTTTCATTATAAAAAAAACTTTTTAAAGAGTTTGCTGTTAACACTTGGCTGGCAAGATTTGTATTTCAAGCACCTTACCTCAGAGAATACGGGATAACACAGGGTTTTATTTTGTTGAATATGCGCATGAGTTTCTGTGCAGCCTGCTGTTGCTGGACTTCCTGTGAGACAGTAATCAAAAGTGAAGAATTTTGCAAAGACTGCCTGCAAATGTACTCAACAGTGACTTTCAAAGCTATTGTTTCCGTGGTGATGTTAGAGTCGTATCCTTGCCAAACATGATAGTGCACCATATCTCAGAAGTTAATTTTCACGATCTTTTCGCAATCCCTAAGGTCACGAAGCTCATAAAGCATAAAAAATTCACAATGGCGTTTGATATCTGCAGAGGGATGCAGACACTGGGAAGCAGGGACCAAACGGTGAAGCTGGCATTATATTAATATATTTTTATAAAGGGCAGCATAGAGGACACTTTCTTGTAATGCTATTGACATTGAGCCTCTCATTGAGCCCTATTTTTCTGCTTTGGCCTCAAAAAATACTAACACTTTGAGGGGCACAAATAACACAGCAGCACACTCTTTAATTAATGTATTAATTAACCAGAAACTAAGTGTTAATTACATACTGATCCCATGTTCATTCATCATTAATAAATTATAATGGTTCATGTTTTTCATGCAGGTACAACATTTGTTAATGATTTGTACTTAACTAGTAATGATTTGTACTTAACTAGTAATGATTTGTACTTGAGTAGTACTTGAGTTACAAAGTTACTTGTGCTCCTTCAAGTAAAGTGTTACCAAATACTGTTCTTTGATGCCCACATGTAAGATTACCAAATAATCCTGCTCCATCACTTTAACATTGAATTTGAATTAAAAAAAAAAATGAGAATGGGCAGCTACCCTGAGACAGAGCTGAAGAAGAGTGTTGCCGTGGAAGACACTCTGCCAGGTCTTCAACACCTCTGGGCGGAAAGTTTTGACAATATAGATGTCCCCAGGCTTGAGAATGTCCCCCTCAGCCCAGGTGCAGACCACACGCATTGCTCTTCGCAAACCCCCATGCAATCCTTCATAGGACAAAGGCTGCAGTAGGGCTGAGAAGCCACGCTGGGACCACGAGAAGACGTTAATGCCTTCCTCGCTCTCTGTGGCCTCCTCCAGGCTGTAAACACTCACTTCTTCACCGCCTGCTCACCACCAAGACAGAATGACATATAACAGAAGAAGTTTTGCAGCATTGGACAAGAGAATCTGATAAACCAATACATGAATAACAACAGTTCAGGACCAGCCCTTGTAAATAAATTATTACTGCCAAAGTGTCATTTGTATTCACAATTCTATTAGAGGGACACCTTTCTCCAAAGTAATTTACAGGTCACATAATCATAACAGAAAAACAGATGGTAAGTGGAGTTTATAAGTAGATGTTTCCATAAAATACTGAAGTCTGCAAATATTGTCACTGTGTTCCCAAAAAAAATGAAAAAGCTTAACAAAGAATCAGACAGACGAGGTAAGGTAATGGAAAAACAAATTCAATGTGCTAACCAAAAATATGGAACAGAAGAGGGAGAAGAGTTCAGGAATCATGCAGTGGAATGAGGGAACTCACACCATGGACAGGGAAAGAGCTAAGCATATATGCTATTATATGGAAGAGGTGGATTTGCTCAACACTCACCAAGAAGAGAGACAGGAGTGAAAGGTATCGTGTAAGCAAGTCTCATTAAGTTATTCCTCTCCACCGCTGAAGTACATAAACAGACGTCATTATTAGGACAACAGTGTGCCTTAATTCAGTGGACAAATGTTAAACTAAGAATGTAAAAAAGACAAAATTCAACTGATAATGTATAAGCAGTATTAAACAGTTCCATTTGGTTCTAGTTTTCAATGATTATACTGTAGCTATCTGCAAAATTCCCCACCTGAATAATGAGGATCTAGATCTTCAGCAGTATGAAAGGAAAGGTTCTTCACTAAAACACAGAACAATACCATAATTATCCTTGCGCAAAAGATCCAAAAAAGAACACAGAAAAATTATTTCACGAGTCACCTATTTTTTATGAAAATACACAAGAGCACGTAAGGCCATTTATATATAACTGACAAAACTACGATGAAGACAAACATCCCAGTTTAATCAGGAACATAATATACATAACATAAAATTAAAAAAAATGTGTTTTTTTTACCCTGTCATAAAATATAAGCACCTCTGCAGTTATGTACCAGTTATCCTACAAAAACACTGGCAGAGTTGCAGTGTACCCTGCTACAAAGGGCTTAATTTATTCAGAATATTAAAAGTTTTGATTATACTGTATATTTACCAATTGTTACAATGTCATGTATCGTATCAGAAGACTGTTCCCTGACAGAAAACAAAAGTTTTTTTATCTAACGCTTTTGAAGTCTGTTTTGCTCTCACAGGCTGTATTTTACAAACAGTTAGTGCCCTTTTACTGAACATGTTGAGTTAGCAGTAAGAAAGCTTACCATCAGCCCGAGTGCCATTCTGAACCCTATAAAAACAAACATAAGTTTAATGCGACATTTCTGTTAAACAATAAGGGTTTATTTCACAGTGACGCAGGCCAGCAGACATTCTGTGTATCCAGGTACCTTCCTGAAACTTCAGATTAGTGTTTCTCAACCTGGCCCTTGGGGACCCCCCCCCCCAGACAGTCCACATTTTTGCTCCCTCCCAGGTCCCGGCAAAAATGTGGACTGCCTGCGGGTCCCTGAGGACCCGGTTAAGAAACACTGCTCTAGATAACATGATTTGCATTACAAACCACATGTGGATTTGTAACCAGCGTGGCATGCTGGATAGCGCTGTGACCTCACAGGGCCAGAGACTTGAAACCAGCCCCTGCTTTGCTTTAGCATGTTAGCATGTTGTCCCCATATTGCGTGTGTTTCTGCCAGGTGCCCTAGTTCCCTCCCACAGCCAAAAGACATGCAGTCAGTTGAACCGGTATTTCTGTCTCACGTAAAGTGTGTGATAGTGTATGTATCTCTGCCTTGTAGCCTGTGCTGGAAAAGCGTCCCAGTCCCTTCCTGAGACTCTCTACAACAGTGGTTACCAACCAGTCAATTGCAATGGGCAGGTTGATATTTCAAGTACTGTATTTGTAATCGATTGCAATAATTGGATACCACCCCCACCCCCCGCAGTTGCCAACTTTTACTTCTTTTGTGATCTAGCAGCTCTTTGTAAAAGTAGCTCGCACTGTATGGTTGGAG
The DNA here is from genome assembly GCA_026777045.1 of Hyperopisus bebe. Classification (NCBI taxonomy): domain Eukaryota; kingdom Metazoa; phylum Chordata; class Actinopteri; order Osteoglossiformes; family Mormyridae; genus Hyperopisus; species Hyperopisus bebe. The sequence goes on along the minus strand of JAODJW010000040.1, from coordinate 10,955,368 downwards.
ACACTATAAGTGATTATCCATAGATACTTACAAAGATGTGCGGCTGACTGACTTTACCAGGCTGTTCTGCGCATACGGACTGGCACACAAAGACACCTTCATTGGAAACGAGAGACAAAGGCTGCATAAAATAGCCGTCATCATGTCTTAGTCCATAAGCGTCTGATATGTTAAGTGCACACATTATACACCTGCAGCTGCATAACAAAGATGTCCGATGTTAGCATTCAGTTACCTGGCATGAAAATGAACATTTCAGAGGCAAATCCATTGGCTCCAAATCTGAAATAACGTTGTGTGAAATACATCAGTTTACATATTCACTTTTTAAATATAATTTCACCAAAATATACCTGTCCGCAGAACCACCCATACAAAGAGTCTGCACAAAGTGAATGCATGATTCATTCGTCTGTATGTGCAATACATACTTAGGTGTGTTAGGCTAGCAGAAGCAGACCAGTTCTTGTAAAGGGAATTCCCTTCTCGGCGTTTTCTCCAGCGACAAGAGTCAAAAATCATGCAGGAATGAGGAATGCAGCCATCGCTCAGTCTCACCTGAAGGAAGGAACATGACTTTGATCAGTGTTTCTCAACCCCGTCCTTGGGGAACCCCAGTCAGCTCCCATTTCTGTCCCCTCCGAGCCCCCAGCCAGACAGTCCAAATTTTAGCTGCGACTGTCTTGGCCTCCCAAGGATGGGGTTGAGAAAGACTGATTTATATAATTTCAAAGACATGCTGAGGATAATTGGAGTTACTAAATTGCCCGTAGGTGTGCATGTGTATACACACACACACACACACACACACACACACAAAATTACTTTCTGACTATATTCAAGTAACAGCAGCGATATGTATGGTAATATGGTGACATTGTTTCAATGGAAAAGCTGCTGCACAGAGGGACTGTTGACAAAGACTCAGTGTAATAATGTAATGCATCAGTATAGTAACATATAGTGCAGTAGTGAAAGTGAAGCCGTA